>PVIJ01007157.1:0-85132 GCA_004024925.1 Scalopus aquaticus | reverse complement strand
GAGGGGGAGGGAGAGGGAGAGGGAGAGGGAGAGGAGAGAGAAAGGGAGAGAAAGATTGATTACAAGTTATGAAAATACACACATACATATTAATTCACTATATTGATGGCGCTGAAGATTCCATGTGTATAAACACCTGTCAAAATGTATCAAATTCTGTGATTATAGTATATATAGTTTACTGTATATCAATTTTACAATAAAACTAAAATATTGCAATTAGGGTCCATAAGAAGTATTTGAATAGGGATGTGTGGAAGAATGATTTAAGGGAAATTAACTAGTTATGGAACAGAGAGCTTTTGTATACTTCTTGCAAAAAGAAAGGAACGAGAAAGAGGAAGAGAGAAAATAAAAGGAAATAAAAGGAAGAAAGAAAGAGGGGGAGGAAGGGAGGGATGAAGGGAAGAACTGATAGATGGGAGGGGAGAAGGGAAGAGAGAGAGAGTAGGTATTTAAGATACTATCTTTAAACTTCAGGGGTAACTCAGATGAAGAAGGAAGGTAGAGGATAATACCCGATGAGCAAGCACAGCAAAGAAAACAGCCCAAGAAAAGCGCTCAGCATAAAGGAGTTTGTTTTTCTTATTAAAGCATTAAGAAAATGAAAGACAATCTGATGGCTAGGATACAGTAAGCTCAGAGATAAAGTGGAAAACCCTGAGACTGAAGAAGTAGGCAAGAGTAATATTTTAGGAAATCCAGACTTTGTTCCAAAAGTAAGTTAAAACCTATGAAGTTTAGTCATTGCATTCTCTGATATTTCTAGAGTTGTGTACTTTTAATGAAATAAAAAAGAATATTAAGATAGAGTGTCCAGTGTATTAAATGCCTGTTATTTGTTATATCAAAACATAGACAAATCTCTATAGGTCAAGGACAAAATTTTCCAATTCTCCCCTCTGTCCTCTTTCTCTAGTGGTTTCTAATTCTCTCACCAGGATTTCTTCTTGGAATTAATGTAACTGACAAAACCACAGGCATTCTGAACTATTTCATTTAAAATGGCTAGGCTCTGAAAGATCCCTGGATGGAGCAAAACCAGAAGAAGATTAGAGGAGCCAGAAAGGTGAATTTGTTCTTTTAAAATTCACTCACACTGGTGAATAAAATGGCCTGAAATAAGGAAGTATAATAGTTCCTAAAAGCTACTCAAGTTAACTGGGACTAACATGTTAAAAGTGAATATGGTTTAAGGTTATTGGGGTTCCCTCAGTACCAATAACAAATTTATATAATTTGTTATTTTAAGATAATCTGCAAGGAATTGTCCTTGGGTCACGATATTAGTTCAGAAATAAACTTGCCATATAATTTGAGCCAATATACTCATGATAGAGGTAGAGGAAGTTCAGGAAGTGATCAATATTGATTTTAAGGGGTCCTTTCTCCAACTCCATTATCAGGAAGACTGGGAGAATGTTGGGAAGAAGATTTAGGCCACACTTGCAGGGTCTTGGTATGAGATGGCAGGATGTAAAACTTGTTGATTGGGAATTAAAACTAAAATTTAGTAAAGATTAATATGAGGAGCCTCCCTGGTGGTGCAGCGGGTTAAGCAAAGCACTGTGGAGCTGTAGGCAGCTGCCACGCAAGTTCAATGCCAGGCTGGGGAGATTACCACATGGCACAGCAGAGCTTTCCTGCCTTGCCTGGTGCTCCCCTCAGCAATGCATTTCAGTCGATCTGCCTGTTCTGCTCACAACTCTGTCTCTGGTGAACCCTCTCACCACCCCACACTTATGGCCTGCACCCTAGCTTGTATGCAAAATTAAATAAATCTTTAAAAAATTAATATGAAATGATATTATTTTAAAAGAATGTATAAGGAAAAATTTTTCTTAAATTTTCCATTCCTCCTTAATGGCAGGGAAAGGAATAGTAAAATTCAGTGAAGATGAAAGTCAGAAAATTTCAAAATGTGCTGTGATTCATATTTGAGTTACTTTGTATTCTCTTCTATGACTATATATAACTAAACCTTCTGCAATCTTCTGATATTTAGAAGTCAATTAAAGGAAAACAGGCCAGCAAAGAAAACAGAATTAACAGTCACTGAGGAAAGACAACGATCAGAAGAAAGTTTTTTTTTTCAAAGATTTATTTATTAATACATCCAAGCTGGGGTACAGGCCAGAGGCATGGGGCGGCGAGAGGGTTCACCAGAGACAGAGTGGGGAGCAGAACAGGCAGATCAGAAATACACTGCTGAGGGGAGCAGCCGGCGAGGCAGGAGAGATCTGCCGCACCATGTGGGATTCTCCCTGGCTGGGCATCGAACTCACATCGCGGGCTGCCGACAGCTCCACAGCGCAGCGCTCAACCGCTGTGCCACCAGGGAGGCCCCAGAAGAAAGTTTTTTAATGAGTAACTACAAAAGTGAAAATTGCTCTTGGGAAAGGAGGACCATGAGGAGAACAACTTATGAGAATCAGGCAAGCCATGCCAATGGTCAGGGTTTGTATCTATTTAATATTACTTGAAAAGGATTTGGTGGAAATTCCATTCTTATGACTGAACTGGGAAGTCTCCTGGTACAAACTAGTTGGGAAGGTATTCAAAATTTTATGAAGAGTTTTGTATGTACAATTCTGTTTAACCTTATTTTATGCTCACCTGAAGTGAGCCTAATAACCTGAAATGTGAATTCTCTGCTCAAGTATTGTCACTATGAAATTATTTGTAAAAATGAAAAGGTATAAATTACTTCAGTGTCAATTATTATGGTAATAGGTAAGAAAACATCACACCTACTTAATATCAATAGACTATTAAACATATTGATGAATTAATAATGGCATGAAAATGTGCACATATTTATAGTCAAATTCAAAACTACAGAATTATCTAAATAATTCTGAATAGAATTTGTACATGCTTATTCAGGGAGAAAGTTCACCAAAATGTAAAGAATGACTTCTTTAAATAGTAAAATTATGGCTGATTTTAATTCTTTACAATTTCTATTAAAAAAAAAACAACAACAGCTATTTCTTAACTGGAGCCATAACTTTCTAGGTGAAAAAAAATCTATGTTGAAAAAAATTAGATATATTTAAATACATTGTCATTTTGAAATTTTCTGAAATCAATTCTATATTATTTTCCATCATTTATTAAAATTCCCAATATTCCCTCTATTATATATGCAATTTTTTGGCTAGCTATGGTAGAATTCAAAGTGCTGTGAAAGCAACTTTTGAATATCTGAATACAAATCAATTCAGGAAATTAACATGGACTTGCTCTTTTTACCCAAACATCTACTTCAAGAAATATATATCTGAAAGAAATGATTATGTGAGTATATAAAGCCTTCTATACAAGGATTATCTTTCAATAGCCTTTCTAGTAGGCCATTTGGAAATAAACTCAATATTCACCAAAATAAGAGTAGCTGGATACAATGCAATACGATACACTCATTAAACCAGAGTCTATATCCACAGACAGCAGCGGCATCCAGAACCTACTGCTGAACTGAGTGATAGTAGATCACTGTGCTTTTTTCTCATTAAATATTACCTCAGGGCCTCCCTGGTGGTGCAAGGGGTTAAGTCTCAGCACTTTGAAGCTATCCACAGCACTGCAGCACAAGTTCGATTGCTGATTACCAGCCAGAGAGCTGATGTACATGACGCAGCAGACCTCTCCAGTCTGCCTGCTGTGCCCCTCAGCAGTGTATTTCAAGAGATCTGCCTGTTCTGCTCTCCACTCTGTTACTGGCGAATCCTCTCACCCCCCACACCCTACCCCCCACATACCTCTGGCCTACACTCCAGCTCTTGTATGCATAAATACATAAATCTTTAAAAATAAATAAATAAATAAATATCTCATAAGCATTCCCAGGAACTTGATAACCTTTGAAAATATTCTAATAACAGTAATGAAATATTTTTATATTTTACATTCATTGTAAATTATTTAACAACTTGGTTAACTAGTTATTTAATCAGTTACTTAACCAGTTAGAAGAAACTGAATATACAAAAAAGCCTCTATACTTATAGTCTCCCTTCACCCTACTATAGAGTTGCATAGATAAGGAAAAATGTACTAAATAATTTCTTTATTACCAAAACAAACCCTTAGATTATTTGGCACAAGAAAAAGGAAGAATATACTTATCACTGGGAATATAAAAGTTTTCAACATTATTCTTTAATGTAAGATAAAAAAGCATCTTAATTATGCAGATCTTAAAATTGAACATTATTCTTTGTGCAATTGACTGTCTTGGATGCCAACTTTTTATCATATATTAATGCAGCACAGCATGATGTTGATGAATTAAAGGAAAGTATAACTGGTTTTACAAAGTCACTTATAATATTATTTACAAATAATATAAAAGTATAATCATACAAACTTCTAATTATACAATAAACAAGTTCTAGGAATGCAATATGCAGGATGAGTATAGAAAAATTATTTATTCATTATTTACTCATTATTCTCCAGACAACTTTCAAAATAGTGGTACTTAAAGTATGAAAATTTTGTAGTGAATAATACCACTGTAGAGTAATTATATAACAAATATAATTATTTAATCATGCTATTTAACATTAATACAAATATAAGGTCTTAACTTATGACTATATATAATATCAAATGTTTTAGAATTTTTATTTGTTAACATAAAGTATCCTTTAATACCATAATTTATCACAATAAATGTAGAAGCCAAAATCTGAAAATTATTTTCCTTAACCTGAGAGTACTAAAATTATAAAATTTTCTAATCAAATTATAAATGTTACCATGTTTTCATTGTCATATTGAAAATTCATTACTTATTAAAATAATGTTCATTATTTTAGATATATTTACTTAGGAATAGGATCTCAGTGGGAAACCAAAATGACTCTATCTAATGTCAAACCCGTTTTAGGCCAGTGACTGATGGTTGCCCTACTAAGGAAGACAGCAAAATTCCCCATTGCTTTCCTCATCTACATTAACCTGTACCTGTTAGCCAGACACAAACATTAATCTTAGAAGAATAGAAACACACAAGATGGTCCCTGCATGCCTGTAGTCAGTAGATTTACACAACTCTTACTCTTTAGGGGTTAAGTGTTAAACCTCACTGTGGTATAAAAGCCCTTTCAGGCAGGGAGTTGTGGGTCTTGTCTCAATCCAAAATTTTGCCACTGTCTGTGGTGCTGAGGATCATATATAAAGTTGCCCTTAATGAGCTTTATGGATGTTGTTTTTCAGACTCAATTTACCTTTTTAATTTGGGGGAACAGATTTGTTTTCACAGTCACATAGACCTTAAGCTGAGAACAAAATAAAAAATGTGACTAACATTTCAAAATTTCAGGTCATATTTTCTGATAAGTTTTCCTGCCAATTTCTTAATCCATTATGGTCTTCTAAGTATTAGTAATATTCATCATATAAATGAACAAATTTGAAGAAACATCTAGCAGTCCCAAGTGCATAAAAATTATAAGCATAAAATTAAAATAACTGATGGAAATTATTCTAAATGCTTTTGGTTTCAAAGATGAGTCTGGACAGATGTCCTATTTTGCTTCATAGTTGTATTTCATTTAATTAATTTTTAAATAAGTCATAGACTGGGGGAAAGCAAACAATAATGAACAAACACTCTTTACCTATATACTGCCTAAAATCAACTAGAATATGTACTTATTAAATTCTCTGTATGTATCTCAGGATTTTCCATGCCCTAACTCTGTCACATGAAGAATGTTATAGGCTTCATAAATGATCTTAATGTAAGACATCATCAGGTTCTAATTACACTTCAGATTTTGAGACCTGATTTAAACACCTATGTTTCCTTGCTTGCGGTTGCTCAAGATCCTTTCAGAAAGTAAATACAGATAGGTGATTAAGTAGGCTAAAATGCTATCAGAAAGGTTCTAATAATCATGCTCATCTTGTCCCCCACTGAGCCAGCACCTGCAATTAAACAGAGGTACTCACTAGATCGATCCTTTAAACCTCCATCACATGGCCTCCCTGGTGGCGCAGCGGTTAAGCGCTGTGCTGTGGAGCTGTCGGCAGCGGCAATGCCAGTTCGACACCTGTCCAGGGAGATTCCCATATAGCGTGGCAGACCTCTCCTGCCTCACTTGCTGCTCCCCTCAGCACTGTATTTCCGTCACTCTGTCTCTGGTGAACCCTCTCACTGCCCCATGTCTCTCTGGCCTGTGCCCCAGCTTGTATGCATAAATAAAATAAATCTTTATAAATAAATAAATAAATAAACCTCCACCGTGTGTGAAGATGTCCTGCAGCACAGGGAGCTGGCAGCCCTAAAAGTCTCCATGGAGAGGCTATAGAACAGAAAACCACTCCTAAAGCCATGACAGTCTCAACTCAAAATGTACCTGAGAGGGCTATTTTTGAAACACCATGAAACGACTTTACACTGAGAAAGCAGAATCGAGACAATTGCAAGCCACAAGGAGATTCACTGGTTAGTCTGTTTCTCTATCAAATTATTTAAGTCAAGTCATTCTTTTTTGACTCTGTTTTTATCACTGAAAATATGAATATTTTATTTCGGTATAAAATATAGAAATGAATGGATTTTTGCTAAAGAATTCTGAATGTTAAAAGTCACAATAATAGACAAAGCCAAAAAAAAAACTATCAAAGTTAAATAGATTAAAATTCAGAATCAATTTTTTAAAAGTTTTCTAAAAAAATTGTCAATTTCCAATAGACATTATCAGTGTCAGGGGAAATCATGCAATGATTATATACATGTATCCCAATATCTAGGAGTAGTAGCAATATCATAGGATTAAGAGTGAGATAAGTAGAACAGTATTTTAGCACCATTTTCAAAGATACAATTGCACTAGTGAGATTTTGAAGCCCTTTAAACAGTGCACAGTTTGCCTGGGAGAAGATTCAGAAAATGTTAATTATTGCTGACACCGTTGGTGCATCTGCCTTTTCATTTTTTTCTTACAATTAAAGTGAGAGATTACACTGGTCAACAAATTTTTATAAAAGTCATACTACTGAAATAAAATTAGTCATTTCCTATCAATTTGTATGTGCTCAACACAAATATGACAGTCAAGTTCTAATTTTGGCTCCATTTTTTTTTTGTAATCTGCAATAAATTGATGTTTACATCACAGTATGCATGCCAATAGTAATAGGCCTACAGTTAATACCTGTAAAAAATCAAGTCATAAACCACTTCTTAGATTTCTTTACTTGTCTCTCATACAGCTGTTCAGGAATAGAATAGATGAAAGATGGTTTCCATTGTGCAAAAGCACAGCCTTAAGACTTAGTTCCAAAGAGTCTAGAAATAGTCTCCATTCTTGTGGGTCATGAGTGATTTCTAAGGCATTCATGAGGCCCTCAATATCAGAACAGAATACCAGCATACTTTCCTTTCTGAAGAAAGGCTCCAACTGCTGGTGGTGCTTTCAATATAAAGTAATTGTGACATCTTCTTCTAGAAGATTCCATTGTTGGAGTCTTGATCCTAGCAATTCTGCCTTGTTCTTAGATAAGTCAAAATCACAAACCAGGTCCTGTAGTTTTTCCTGTGTTAGTCTGTGTGGGGTTGATGATGCACCACAGTGAAAATTGGCATCACTGCATGCTGATGGAACAGGGAAAGAACAGGTCAGCTCACCCTTGTCCTCATCAGATGAATCAAGAGAATATTCTGCTGGAGGTTCTGGAATAGGAAGTCCCTCACCATGTGGAACTGGTCTCAATGCAGACAGAATGTTTGGGTAGACTATCTTCGACTTCTTTTACTTCGTTATTCCACCAGAAAGAGGAGGAACCAAGCAGAAGGAACAGTCTTTTATGTGGTTGCTTGGCTCTCTCCACACCATGGGGACTGCAAATGGCATTGATGGTCTTTTGCCATTTAACCACTGTGAAAGGTGTGTTGTCCATGTAGCACAACATAGATGCAGGGCCTAACACTTGTCTTGGTCATCAACCTTGCATCCGAAGTAAAGATGATAAGCTTTCTTCACTTGAGAAGTGATACTTTTCTTCTGGTTGGCAAATGTCACTTCCCCAAAAATACAGCAGAAATTGCCCACTCTATTAAAGCACTTTCGAGGCATCACTGTTCTGTATTGTGCCTAAATGGATAAAATAATAGCAGTTCTATGGAACAGTATCTTAAACTGTCTCACACAAAGCCTGAAATATTTTCAATGCTCAACCTTTCCAACAGGGCTTTATAGAGTGCACTGCTGATGCCATCTTCCTTCAGCAGCCGCCTGGCAGTAGTATTGCATTGCATCAGGAAATGATGCAATCAACTCTGGATGATGTGTGCATGATGGTATTATGCGATGCAATGCAATATTACATCATTCTAGCCTGATTTAGGATGTTGTTGCAGTCCTACTGGATAAATTTACACGGTGAAACATATAAAATGAATTATATGAAATATCTTCAAAACAAGAGCTAGTAAAATTTTTTCAGGGTTATATTCGTGTTCAGCACACCAAGATACTACAGATTAGGGCCTTTTTAAGTCAGTAACAATCTCACTGTTGACCAGTGTTACTGGTATTTTTTGGAATTCAAAAGTGAATATGTTCAAGTCATGCGATTTTGTGAAATTTAATGTCCCTGAACTTTGTTTACCTCAAATGTAAAAAGAAAATAGCAATGGCAACTCCATTTAATATTATGAAAATCTGGGTTTTACTACTCTTACATTCACTTTTTTATTTCTGTGAAAATAGAAAACTGATGAAACTTTTACATTAAGCCTTTTAAACTTAATGTATCGATTTTCATGCCATACTGTACTCTCCCCAAAGAAGATTAGTATAATGTACTCTTTCTCTATTACATGACTTTCTTTCAACATTCTCCAATGTCCCTGAAATCCTAATTGAGCTAAAAAATACTGAGACTTCCCTTTTTAAAGATGTATTTTATTATAATAACATTCATTATATTATAATAATTAGGTTCTATCTTGTCATTTGTTGAATAATGTGGGACATTTTAATTTCAACCTTTTTCATTATGAAATAAATTTCTCATAATTTGCAGTTTATAAGGGAGCCAAGAAATAGCTTATACCCTGTTTACAAAGGTGTTTTAAGTTCCTCGCTGTAGTTTGATCCTAGAGGTCAAACATCAATAAATTAAGGGGTATGAACAGGTGTGATGAAATATAATTTGCTTCAACTTTATTCAATTTTTGTATCCTAGACCTTAAGAAACTCAATCCTAGTTGATGTACCCAAGCCCATAAGGGTTTAATAATAAACTCAAGAAAATAAGTGTGTATCAAAGATATTGGAGCGTAGGGAGACGAGGATTCTCTGTGTGTGTGAGAGACAGGCTCTCTGTTCATCTTTGTGTACAGATACTGCAAGGTACTACCTAAGACCAGAAAAAAAATAGTTTCTCTCATCTCGAGATGAAGGGAATGATTGCCCAGCAGGCCTTCCCAGGTAGCTGAAAAGTCTAGTGCATCCAAACTGCCTCCTCCATAAAACAGCCACATTGTTTGAGTGCTTTGTGATAACCTGAGAGACGTGATCTTTCTTTTACAAAAAATCCTTTCCTAGCACCAGCCCCTCACATTCAGAAAGAAAGCTGTATTTTCAGTTCCAGTAGATATGACAACGCAAGCTTGAAACATCACATAGAAGACTTCAGCTCTCATAAATCAGTAACACTTATTTTCCCTTGCAAGTTTTGTATATTCAAGAAAAAAGTCATGTAACAAATATTCACAATCTGAATTTTCTTTTATAAAGTTATAGTTGTGCAGCCTAGGAGCTAATCCTAACTATCAGGAAAAGATAAAAACAATATAGTTAAAAAATATTACTTACACCTAGTAAGTACCATCTGTCATTGTTATGAGATATTGGGGTTTATTGAATTATCCAAAGGGGAATAACAGTTTTCTAAAATTTAATATGTTACACTCAGAATAACATGACAACTGTTGATGTCATTTTAGCCCATGAAATTACTTTTCTTTATTATGTAAATACCTCTCTATTTTCTACCAGGTCAGATTATATAGAAGCACTAGAGTAACCATAAACAATGATCTTGGGAACTGCCTGATTTACAAAGATATCCATACTATAGTTCATGCCTTCAGATTTCAGAAGTAGAAACACTTGGAAAAAGAGCTAGCATTTATATTCAGGAATGTAAAGTCAAACTCACAGAACTAAAATTGTGTGGTGAATATATTTAGTATGACAAAGCTTTCAAATGCATTTAACGGTCATAATATATAAGATTCCATATATAATATGTAAGATTTCATCATTCTCCCACTGATAAAATATAGGACAGCAGAAATTAGAGAAAAAAATTCATCATTCCTAGGAGAAAGTCACCATGCATTGCCAAATATAAAAACCATCCTCTGCCAACTCCCTCAGAGAGATGAAACTCGCATAGGAAGGGTAGTTACCCTGCTCTCAAAACATTTGATAAGGAGTTCTTGTGTCTCGTCTAACTTTAATAGCTCCTGTCTTAATGATCTCTACAATATTTTAATAAAACAAGCATAAGGCTGACCACGTGTACTGTAACTTGTTCTAAAATGTGAAGCTTCAAAGTTCAACAAGGACCATAGGCAGACCCAGCAGTGAGCGGTAGCCTCAAAATGAACCCTGTAATGTAGGAAGCTTTCAACACAATTCTCTGTAACACAAACTGGCACTTGCTGAGAAGACTGGGTACTGATAGCTGCTATTCCACTGACTGACAGTGAACTTTCATAGAGCTGTCATGCAATTTGCTCCGTAGAACAAGAAGCTGCTTCACATGTCTCTCATAGACAATCCCGACCCCGGGGAATGGCTGACGGGGTCTGAGTCATCACTTGCTTGAGGTTTTCAGTCATGTGTGTGAAAGTATACACTGAACTTTTGCTCTTTCCAAGGATTATCAACAGATTGCCCCATTACACTCTTGGCTTTTTTCCTAGAGTCCATTTTCCCAAATACTGAATTTCTTAATTTTAGCATCTTTTGTGATCTAAAAATACTGAGATTTTCCCAATCATTCAGTTATGCTTCCTTTTTACTTAGAAATTTTCCCCAAACTTTTCTCTTTAATCTTGCATTTTACTCTGGCATCAAAAGGAAATGAAGGTACACCTTCAGCACTTTCCTTGGAAATATCCTCAGTTAATGTCCATTTTCATGGTTTATAATTCTGGTTTCCACGTAACTGAGGGGGGAAATTGTGCAAGATTATGTCACAATATAGCAAGGATGTCCATTCTTCCAGGTTCCAATAAGTTCTTCATTGCTCTTGAGCATTCAGCAGCAGCATCTTTAATAACACTCAACAACAACCTACTAATGCCAATTTAGGTGTTCTCCAAGACAATAAATGTTTTCTCCATCATACTCTTCACTCCGAGTCCTCCCTACCAGAGCTATTAACATCCCCATTTTTACTAACAGTATACTCAGGGTAATCTAGGCTTTTCCTATCATGCTTTCCCAAATCTTTCTAGCCTCTGCTCACAAAGTTTTTTTCCAAATTTTTCAGTACTTTTTCATTTTTCAATAGTTTCAGTATATTCGGCAGATACACTCCAATTGCAGGGGCATCAAATTATTACAAATTTAGTGACTTAACAAAAATTTATTGTTCACTGTTCTGAAAGTCAGAACTCTAACAATGTCTCATAGGACTAAAGTGAAGTATTAACATGACTGTTCTTTTCTGTAACCTCTGGGTCTGAACATCTTTATTGATTTTTTCTTATTGCAAAAGTCTACCTATTTCCTTAGCTGATAACTGGGTGCTCTCTTCCATCTTCAAAGGCAGCTATATCAGGTCAAATCGTGCCCATGCTACTATCTCTCTCTCTCTCTTTCTCTCTCTCTCTCTCTCTCCCCCCCCTTCCAATTTACGTTCCTGCTTTTGAAAACACTGATTATACTGGGTACACTTAAATAACCCAGGATAATGTCCCTTTGTTGAGTTAAAATGGTTAGTGACTTTGTTTCCAACTACAACCTGAATTCCATTTTTCCAGGTTCGATGGATTTCCAGGTTGTTTGAATTAAAACATAAACACATGCCATATTTGGTGTCATTCATTTTAAAGTATTCAGATCACAAGAAGCAACGGAATTCACCAGTAGTCTCCCAGGCATGGTACAGATTTGGTCCAGCCTAAGGCACACTGGAAAATTGGTGGGCAGCTACCACTATGGGGACTCTGACCAATTACTTTGCAACCCCTAACTTTACTTTTTCATGACCTTTCAAGGGTTATGTTGTTGTGGGGGAGGACATTGTGGTTCATGCCATTACTAAGGAATTCTTGAGGACAGATGCAATTTACCTGTATATTGACCTAAAATATAAATTGTGTACTTGCCTGCTATTTTCTATTATGCTTGTGATAGTGAAAAATCTCTAAATTCAATGTCAGTTTCATTTGGAAGAGAAACAAATTGACAATGCAATATCAAATGTTTTAACAAAAATAAATGACTTGAGATCAGGATTTTTAGCTTTGTTGTTCAGTGCCAAGTTTAAAAACTAAAATTCTTTTAGATCAGCTTTACAAATGGTCTGGAAATCAGTTTAAAACTTTCAAGCATAAAAAAAAAAATCAAAATGAGAAGCAGATGGGACTATACTTCTTTAGAGAACAACTGTCTGTTTCTCCTTATGATCAACAGAAAGGAAAGAAGAAATGGAATAGAACACTCAAGATTTCATACATGTTGGTACACATTGCCATGTATTCATTAGATAGCCAAATATATTCATATTAGTACACTTACTCTTATTCAGTATGTTCATACCATTATGCTCAATTGCTTAATTTTTTTTATATTTGATTAAAATTGGGTATTTTACACTTAAATTGTTTAAGATAAATGTTAATCTAATTTTTGCTTTAATATAAGGTATTATGATATTGCATAGTATTTGGAGAGGATGAAAATATTGATTTACTGTAACCTATAAATATTCTATCCTATAATAACTATTGTATAAGAAAAGCTCAAAGACTGCCACATCTAAATGGTTAGTTTTATTTTATTATAATGCTTCTAAAAATTAGGAAACACTGTATCTTTAATATGGTAATCATTAATTTCCAAAATTCTAAGCTCAGTAGTATGGTAGAAATATCTGATTACCATCAAGATTAATGAAAAACTTCTGATAATCACACCTGTGAGAATTTGTTGTAATGAAAATGTAAATAAATAATAAAATAAATGAGAGTATAAACAATTAAAATTTTTAAGATCTCTGAATCCTTTGTCTTTCAAATATAGCAAATTTAGACTAAATATAGTCCATTAAATGCTAAAAATATAACCAACTAGTAGCAACTTGTTTCTCCTCTCTACTACACATTCTGCATGGAGATACACTGTACTGTTATCTTCTGGTTCCCAGTACATCTTCAATATATTATTTCTCAGATTACATTTCTGCATATCTTCTTTCTTCAGGCTGACAGTTTACATGATTTTCTCAATCTCACCCTGGTGCACTACCCCACTGACAAAATACATATGCTCCCAAGACATTTATAAAACACTTTATGTCAAGAATTGTACTTTCATTACTGAATTATATTACAATAAAATGTTCTTATAAGAGAAACAATTTTATTTCAAGCTAAAATATTTGCTTTGCGTTTTCACTATTTAGATTTGGAGACTTTGATGACTGCTAATAGACACTTGTCTTTCTCCATTTCAAAACAGGACATCTTTCACAGGACTGTGACTATCTTCCTTGGATATGTAACTATTCAAAGCAAATATTTCCTTGTCTCTTCTGCCATAAACTGAACTTTACTAACTGAACTTTTCACCTTATCACCTGAGCTCTCATTCTCTTTTTAAGATAGCTCTCAAAATCTATTTATTCTCTTTTCCTCCACTAACATTGCTCTGCTCAAGAACTCACACCCCCATGTAGACCAGTACAATGCCTGACAACTGCCTTCAACCTCCAGCTTCAGTATGTAACTACTAATGTACAATAATTTAATGTAACTACTCAAATAGATTCTGAACCACAAAAAAACACACATTAATTTGATGCCATATTCAAAGCTTTCTATGTGGTCTACAAAAGTGTATTCCAGAGATAATCAGTAGAAATACAAAATGGGATTACAAGAAAAAAATGAAAGTTCCTTAGAAAAAAGAACTTATTAAGTTGTAAAAGTAATAGTTTTCACTAGTGTGTACTTACCAAATTATTTTGATGTTATAGGCCCTTTTAATATTCAAGAAGATGGAATGGCAAACAACTTTTCCCAAACCTACTTATTCATAAAATCTAGGCAGAGTGGGTAGGAACATAGACTTTTGTGAACATAATTTGATAAACGCTGGCATATAGGACAATTTCAAGTTTTCATGTGTGGCAGTATAACAGTGTTTTTAATCCTTCCCATATCTAAATCTTGCTCATATCTACTCTTCCCTGTGATTCCTGCCACATGGAAACACCTATAGTAACTTCACTGGTTATTGTGCCTGCTATTAAATTTGTATAATAGACTCTCATCTGGAAAAACTCCTATCTCTTTCTTTAATCTAGTATTTTTTTTCCATCTGTCTGTCCTTTAGAATCATTTGAGAAAGGACCAGATTTCAAGGAGTGAGACCCCGCATCTAGATTTTTTTCCATCCCTGAATTTAATTCTCAGAGAAGGTGAGCATTGATAACAATTGCTTTGAGTTTTCAGCAATCATTCTGACATTGGAAGAGTGTTTTAGCTAATGTATCTTTTCATACTTACTTGCATGTTCTGACATTAAATCAGGATTATTATTGATATTGATACTGATATGCCTGAATATTATCAGCATCCTGATACAGAGTGGGTATTCAATAAATAGATATTATCAGTTATTTATTAATACTTGGTATAACATTGGATTTTAAATTCCTGTAGAGATGGATATTTTTACTAATGTTAATTTTTTATCCTAAAGTAACAGACAAAAGTATATCTTCATAGAATTGTTACCATCATGAATATAAGATTATTTAATTTCTTGTGTTTGCAAAGCTTATATAAAGGAGAAAAACCTGGGAGGGTTGAATTAATAATCATAATTATTAAAATATTATAAATCATTCAAGTCTTGGAAAGATAAATTGCATGAAAATTCAACAACTTTATTGTGGTAATAGTTTTTAGTATAATGAAATGAGTGTCACTGTATGGAAGAAAACATAAGAAATAAATGACTTATTTTGCCACAAGCACAGTATAAGTTTATCAAAATTACTATTAACAGAATAGGTCTAAAAAAATAATTGTCAAAATGATAAAGAAGAAAATCAACTCTTTATGTAAACAATGTTTTTGAAAATAACCCATCAATAATTGGAACAACATTCTTAAAAATCTAGTTAAGCACAGAGTTAGTAGAAACTATTCAGCACTATTAAAGTTTAAAAAAAAATCTCAGGCATAAAAAATTGACATAAAATCAATAAAACTTGGGTATTAATACACAGCTTATTATATTTCTAAGAAAAAAAAAACCTATAGCCCCACCCAGGAGTAGAAATGGCATATTACCCCTCCACAATGCATTGTTTTCTTCTTTAGTAACAAAAAGCTGATTTTGTTGGGTCGCATTTTGTTCATTTACAAAACTCTATGTTTCCAACTGTCTTTATTAGTGTATTTTTTACTGAGGTAGCAAAACTGTATATGACTCAGAAGTCAGGTACATACTTCTGACATTTTAGCAGAGATAAGTCGTGACCAATGAGATGTCAGTGCAGATTGGGATAAGTTTTCTGGAAACCGTATTCAGCTGGCAGGATAAAGTCATCCTGCATTTCATAGACACATGGTGGCTGGAAACCCAGTGACCACCAATGCCAAGGAGATAGCCCCAGGATGGTCATCAGTTGCAGAGAATGGAAGGTGGAGCAGTGGATAACTAGCCTGTGATGTTATGTCTTTAAAGGACTCACCACCTCTACCCTAGACTATGTTCTATTATACTTTTCTTTTTTTACTTTATATTTCTAGACCCATTCTTCTCGTGTCTGTAGCAAGTAACCAAACACAATCCATATTAATAAACTATGTTACTCTTGGATGACCGTCAGAGGAAATCTTCCATTTAGCACTTCTTCTCCAGGAGTGCAGGCCCACATATCTGCTGTGGGCATATGAAAGCAGGGCCTGCAGAGAAAGAAATGACCAGTCTGGCTTTTATTTCTGGCCCCTCTATGATTAGCATTCAAAATCACCAGGCTTTTAAAGAAGAACTCAGCTACTACCCATGAGTAGGACATACAATATACACAATTCCTCTAGTATTATAAAGTTAGCCTGTGATAAATTAATTGGAGCACATCAAAAGGTAGAATAAGTTTAATCATCACCACATTTGTCTAAATTATTTGATTCAAGACTTTTTTGTATACCTGTAATCTAATCAAAATGACCTAAGAATGCATTGAGGAAGTCATAATAAGGTTTGGCTGTTGTATATTAAAATAAGTATACTTAACTGTGCTCAAAGAGATTGAAGGATATATGAAGAGAAGGGAGATAGGCAAAAAAGGAAGGAACTAAAAGACAAAATATGGTAATGTCTCTTGCATTAGTCACACGAAAATGTGCCTTAAATAAATAAATAAATAAATAAATAAATAAATGTGTATTCTCTGTGAACTATATTAGCATGAATCCAAATCTGAGAGTTAGGGTGTAATGAATTCACTAAAATAGTGCCACTCAGGGCCTCCCTGGTGGCACAGCGGTTAAGTGCTGTGCTGTGGAGCTGTCGGCAGCGCGCGATGTGAGTTTGACGCCCGGCCGGGGAGAGTCCCACATGGTGCGGCAGACCTCTCCTGCCTCGCCCACTGCTCCCCTCAGCAGTGGATTTCAATTGATCTGCCTGTTCTGCTCCCCACTCTGTCTCTGGTGAACCCTCTCAACGCCCCACGCCTCTGGCCTGTACCCCAGCTTGTATGTATAAATAAATAAATCTTAAAAAAAAAAAAAATAGTCCCACACTGTTGGGATGAGTTTGATTGTCCAGCCAGCATTCTTCAAGTGAGTCCTCTTGGGGTAACTAGCATGCCGTTTCCTCAAACACAGCACCCTTACAAGAGTGTGCCTTTGTTCAATATCCTCCATTTAAGAGTCACATGCAGGCTATAATCTACTCATTCCAAAAACCCTCACAAAGAATATGATATATTGAAAAGAGTATAGCATTTGGCATTCATATACTTGACTTCTGTAAATTCTCTCTGATTGCTTTTTTTTTTTTTCTTTTAATCTGACTGCATTTTTTCTGGGTCACTTACAAATGTAGCCATTTACCATTTCCCTCAAGTTCAAGAGCTTCACTTTTTGCATTAGTGAATGATGCTTCATAGTGTAGTTTTGAAGTCTGGAAGCATGATACCACCATTCTTCCTCCTATTTTGTCAGGATTACTTTGGCTTTGGGGGTCTTTTGTGGTTCCATGTGAATATCAGTAATGTTTGTTCTGTTTCCCTGAAAAATGCCACTGCAATGCAAACATATATTACATCTGTATGTTGCTTTGGGTAGGATGGTCAATTTGACAGTTGAGCCTTCCAATCCATGAGCAGAGAGTAACTTTTCATTTCTTTATGTCTTTTTATATTTCTTTTACCAATATCTTAGGTTTCTTTTTATAGTTTCTTCACCTCCTTTGTTAGGTTTACCCTGAGGTATTTAATATTTTTGGTGTGATTGTAAATGGTATCTTTTTCTTAATTTCTTTCTCTTCTAACTCATTGTTTGCATATAGGAAGGCAATTGATTTTTGTGTATTTATTTTATAACCTGACACTTTGCCAAAGTGATTTATCATTTCAGTTAGTTTTCCATATTTGTCCTCCCATTCATTGCAAAAGCCTAGTGTCTAGAACTGAGCAAATGCAGAATGGAGGCTTTTAGGGTTCCTGTGCATATTATATGTCACCAACAAATATTTATAGCTTTACTTCTTCTTTCCCAATTGTATTCTATTTATATCTTCTTGCCTAATTGCTCTAAGACTTCCAATACTATATTGAATAGTAGTGAGAATGGACAATCCTGTCTTCTTCTCTCCAGTTCTTCTCCAGTCCTCTGCTCAATCCACTCCAACCCACATTTACACTCACCTTTTCATTAAATTCTTGAGTATCACCTTTGCCCTCATGTTTCTAAATCCGAAGGTCAGTGCTCTGTCTTTATCTTACTCATGCTTATGAACACTCTGTAGTTTCTTGTTTTCCAGAACTCCATACAATTTAAGATATAGCTTCTAATTCACTGATTGTTCTTTCTTAGTTTCTTCTGCTTGTTTCTTCTCCCTTCAACACTTCACCTTCCTGTGTCCAGGACTGAGTCTTGATTTTCTTTTGTTCTGTATCAATGCACATCCCCCCGGTGATCTCAGAGATCTAAATATTGTCTATTTAACCAAAAATTCCCAATTTTGTCATTTCAACTTTTAGACCTTTCTGTCAAAACCCAGACTGCCTACTTGACATCTCCAGTGGGAAGTCTAATATTCATCTCAAATATTAGCTGTAAAACTAAACCAGAAATCTTCCCCCCAAATCATGTGCCACTAAAATTTTATCTCTCTCAGTTGATGAGAAATCAATTCTCCCTGTTGTTCAAGCCAAATAAAAGAAAAAAACGATTCCATCATAAATGAAGATTTGTTCCTTTCTTTCAGGCCCCATAACAAATGTGTCAGAATATTTTACTGTCTCAATACCAAAATATGCCAAGAGTTTGACAACAGCAAACCACCTGTCCTATGCCCACCCTAGTACAAGTCAGTATGCTCTTTCCCTGAGATTACTGCATGAGTCTCCTGGCAGACTCCACCCTACCTGGTACACTTTTCTTAGTGCACAGATCAGAGAGACTTTTTCAAAATCTAAATTTATTCATGTGAAAACACCCTCAAATCTGCTTTATTCTCTTGGAATAAAAGTCCAACAAAATTGTACCAGATTTGGCCCTTTTTAGCGCTCTGATATTATCTCCAACTACTCTTCCCCTCACATACTTTCAAACATACCTCAACCACACATATACCTGGAACATACAGAAAACAGACAATACTTCCCACTTGGGAGGTTTATACTTATGTCCCTATTTTACCATGAATATCTGTATGTTTATCTTCAGTTATTTGTTCAATTGTCAGTTTTTTAAGCAAGTCTATCTACTCTAACCACTCTGTCTAAATTTCAACTACCAACTTCTCATATCCTCCCACATACCAACAGATTCTTCTCCTTCCAAGAAAAACTTATCACTTTCTAACAAAATTGAATTTTACCTATTCATTGTCTTCTGTTATTACCTGAGTCTTCTACTAACACAGAAGCTCCATCAATAAAAATAATAGTTGTGCCTTTGTTCACTGCAACAGCTTAGTGCCTAGATCTGATCAAGTGCAGAGTAGTTGCTTCATAATTATTTGCTGAATCTGTGAATAATTTATGTTGCCTATACCTCTGTTTTAGTTATCATTTCTGTGATTACAAGTCCTAAATATCATCTGTTATTTGTGTACTCTGTATAATTCCAGTCTATCAAAGTGAATCATAATCTCTTAACAAGTAGCATACATAACTCACAATTTATTTTGAGCCTCTCACAAGCATATATTGCTGGAGAAAAAGGCATTTAGTATTTTCCCTTTCTATACACACCTTAATTTTTTCAAAATATGTTTTATTCTACCCGAGCCAGAGGCATATTCCAGAAACTTAGGGCAACAACCACAGCATTTCTCAAAAAGGATGTAAATTAAGATACCAGTAATAACCAATGGCTGCTACAAATCTAAGGCAGAGATGCTCAGAGGCCAACAGTGTAAACCCAAGAGCTGGAGTACCTAAAGTAACATCTCATTTATGTTGCTCAGTATCTTGAAAATATGCATAAGCAAAATAACCTTTCTGTGCATCATTATCCTCATCTGTAAAATAGAAATAATAGTTCCTGTCTCATAGGATGGTTTTGAAAATTAGACATTGATGTACATAAGTTGAACTTAGCTTGGCACAGAGCAGACATTAAACATGCCAGCATGTTAGTTAGCCTTCAAGTATAACCCAACATTTTCACATTCATTATATGAGATTTCCATTCCTGCTTCTTCCCTGAACAGTAGCATTGGTTCTGGTCTTGGTTTTCTTATCAATAAAAGGAACAGATTGATCTAGATAATAATCTTGATTTGGATCTGATGATCAAAATTCCTAACAGCACTAAAGTCACACTTATCTGAATGTTCAGGAATGAAACAAACTGCCATGCTAAACTGGTCTTTGGCTATTGAACATTGCGGCTCTGGGATTCTTTTCATATCGATACTCATGGCTCTATCAAGGAAAGAGTGAGATGTGTAGTGTTCCATTGATTAGGAGATGGAACAGTAGCTGATGTTTATCCTCATTACCTGGAATTTCCCTTTAAGGTCCACATTCTGAATGTTGAGAATTCTTAAAAAAAGAAATGAGTAAAATTAGTAAGTAAAATATGGACACTGGTAGTGTTATAAATAAGAGCGATAATATAATTGACCTGTACTAACAATGAGATTATCTGTCAGGTATACATTCCTGTTGAATACCAGCCCTGAGTTTAGGGACATTTTGGAGGATTAAGAAAGGCAAAAGAGAAACTAGATGAAGGAAGAGCTAAAGAGAAACTAATATAAGATCACTGAGAATAATAGATGCTTAAACCCAATAAGAGTGGAAAGGAGAAATATCAAATTTTCTAATTTATTTGTCCTTTAAAATATTTTGTTATTCAAAAAACAGCCTCTCTTAGCCCATTTAGGATGCCATAATGAAAAGCCAGAGACTGAGTAGCTTATAAATAAATAATAAAAATCCATTTCTTACATTTCTGGAGGCTGGAAGTCAAGGTGCCAATAGGGTTGGATGAAAACCAATTTCTGGGTTACAGACTTCAAACAGTTTTCTAGGAGTCTTTTTTGTATAAGGCACTTTTGTAACATTTAATGGTAAGGTACTCTCTGGAGCCTCCTTTGTAGGTACTAATTCAATTTATGATGATTCCATCCACATTGCTTAAGCACCACTCTGTCTACTAATACCCCATGGACCATCAGAGTTTCAAAACATGAATCTGGGGGAAGGGGAATAAAAACATTCAGACCTTAACTCAGCCCATTAAACATCCTGTTACATCAGTCCACCAAATTGGTGATCTAATATTTTTGAAGACAGTCATCATGAGACTATCTTCTAACAGGTAACAGTGGAGACACTACAATGCAGTATTTTTTTTTTCTTCACTCGATATTAGAAAATCTAGTTTGATCTCACTAGAAATGAATTTACTCTGCAACTTCATCAAATTCGGGGCATTTGTTTTTCTGAATATTTAACTCTCATGAGGCAAATATCTCCCAAAGCTGCTTCCTGTCTCTCACTTTTACGCCTTTGCTCCACAAAATAGTAGCAGCTAGAGTGCTTCTGAATCCCTCAATAGCAGATGCTCTTGCATTCTCTCTACCATTTGGCTACCATCTTCTGGCAACTCACACTGGCAAGCATGGTCCACACTGATTTTAGGCTCAGAGAAATAAGTGCACATAGCACAGTGGTTAAGAACACAGGTTTCAGTGCCAGGCTGCACTAGATCAAATCCTTACTCTGACACTTCCTATGTATATGACCTTGGACAATATATTTACATATTCATAGCTCAGTTTTCTTCTCTAGTAAGTCAACATAATAGCACTGTGTAACTCATATGGCTACTGTGAGGATTAAATAATTTCAGATATAAAGACTTGAGATCAGATTGTGGTACTTAACAAGTATGCCACAAATATACATTGTGAATTATTATTTTCAGTTATTTTATTGATGTTAAAAATATTTTCTAGAAATCCAAGTTTGCCCTTGAAGTCTTATTTATTCTAGAAATAAAGTCTTTTTAAAACTCACAAACATACAATGAGAAGAGACCAGCATTAAACAAAAATACATTATGTGTAATTTCTTATTTAATATACAACTCTTTTAACTAGTACCTCCATATTTTCAAATGACTTGGCATTATTTTGACTCAAAACACATATACTCCCAACTGAAACCTCACCCCCAATATATCAGCTTTAAAATATAATGATACTGTATTTCTCTTAGACTTCTTAAAAATAAACCTGTTTCCAATGATTGGCATTATAATATCAGCTGCCTCTGTTGTGCTAGTACTTAATACTGAAAAGTGGTTTTAAGCAGCACCATTGACCCTGAGACTATGTCAAGGTGGCTCTGCTGATCTCTGACATTAAGGCAAATTCTGACCTGTAGACTTGTGATGGAATGAAAAAAATTGATTAACTTTGATGTTCTCTAGGATAGTCATCATCATTTCAATTAAAAAGGAAGGACAAGGCGGTTATCCCAAGACCTCATTTTATTTTTTCTAGCCTTTATGCCTTACAAATATAGTGGTTTTCAATACATTTTTGCCAGTTTAAAAATTTAAATATTATTTCTCAAAGCCTTGTGTTATATAAGCTTCTCTAACAAGATGAAATCAAAATGGAAAGCACTGGGACATTTTCACGGTCAGAATATTGGCGTAGTTGGTGGTGTTTTTTTTTTTTTTTTTCACTCTCTCCTTGAAAATTGAAGTGAAATTTAGGATCAGACTGTGAAGATGTTTAGCCCAAAATGTATTTTGAATGAGTGTTCTTTGTGCTGCAGAGCAAAACCAAGAAGTCACGAAATGTTCTAATCTAATATATTAGGCGTGGTGTTCTAAGTAAGTTAACGTAGATACAGAATCAATATTAATTAACCCTACCCCACCTCACTGGCTTTTTTTTTTTTTTCCATACCATTGAAGTGTTAGTTTTGCTTTGATGCCACTGCCTTTGGGAAAAAGAAATAGTGATCGTTGTTTCCATGCTGATTACTAGGTACTGAGAAAATACTGTAAAATATCTCAGTCTGGGAACAAACCAGAATAACTGGAGTTAAAAACATCTCTGTGATAAAATGAACTACGACCCAAATCCAAGCATCTGGTTCTCCCTGGTTTTAGAGCTGTGGAGACCAGCATAGAGGCGTAGGACAGGAGGACCCAATAACACCTCTTCCACCAGAGGGCGCAATCATCCTGCGACTAAGGAAGTAGAACAAACTCCTCCTCCAGAACCGCTGACTTAAGGTAAAGGGAAAGGAGCTGTACATTTCATGTCAGATACTTTCCCTTTTTCTCATGAGTCCAAAAAATAGCTTGTACCCTTTAAGAACATATTGTTAAAATGTGCTTAACTTAGTTGAACATGAATAGGAGGGGAAAACTTGAAATTCCTTACAACTGAGTTAGTGCAAAAGTGATTCTTTAAAAGGATTACCTGGTTTCAGTACATAGACCATCTTCAGGTACAGACAATTGATATAATGCAGACAAAAGAAAATATCTAAGGGATTTCCACTGCTAATGTCTTAGTGAAGTTCTCATTATCTTCTCCAGATTATTTCAACACTATTGCAGATGGCTTGTTTTCTTTGCTGTCTCTCCATATTTACATCTGTATCAGAGTGATTTCCAAGATAGTTCTCTTGCATTATCTCTAGAATCTGACAGAGTGGCACAGAGGACATACTCAAAAAAACAGGCACTGAAATAATGGATGAACTGCAAATCAATTATCTGAAAATTTACTACTCAAAAATTTTAGTGGATTCTTATGACTTACAACATAGTTTGTATTTCTAAGCATAATAGTCATAGTCTTTACACCTAACTCCCAATTTTTATTCTAAAATATCTAAAGCAATGCCTAAAATAGTGTTCTTTTCAATTATACTAGACTTTCAAACTAGTCAAAATAGATGATCGACAGAACACACCTTGCTCTTGGATCTTTACCTAATATTGTTACATCAGCCTAGAAATCTTTTTCTCCTTCTCTAGCCTTTGAAATCATATCAACACTTCAAATAGCAGTTCAAGTTTCACCTAACCCATGAGTGACTTTCCAAGTGGAAGAATTTTCTCAAGTTTACAAGATGTTTAAGTATTTTCATCAGGTATTTATTCTTTTTCATGGAGTAGTTATTGCAAATTTTTATCTATGAATCATTGCAATAATGCTGAATATACAAGAACCTGTAAAACAAGGTTCCTACTCATGAGGCATGTAGGCTCATGGGAAATCCAGACATGCAAAGATCACGATGATAGAGAGGATTCAGCAGTCATGAGTACAGCATTCTAGGTAATCTATATGGGAAACATAAGCAAAGGTTCTTGCAGGTGCAGGTGTCAGGAAAGAATGTTTGGAACAAAATGAAGTATCTTGAGCCCGGGACTCAGTAAGTCAGTTGAAGTGATAAATGATCCCCGAATTAGAAAAAGCTCATAAAGTCTCCTTATTGTCTGCTAGTCACTTCTAAGTGTGTGGGCGTTAGTCAAGTGAACAGAGGTCCAGCAGAGTATTTGCAGCATATAAACAGGCTTGAAGCAGAAAGCACATGGCATACTGCACAATTCTCCTACTTCCTACTCCTCTGACTCACATTTCTCCTCAATCAATGAACTACAAAACAGACCTTTGTGTAAAAATGCTGGACATCTTTTATGTTTCAGTCTTCACTACCACATGGTAAACCCTTTATTTGAGAGAGCTTGTGTGATTAGCCATGCACACAGGCTAATGCACTGATCAACAGGCCATGTTGATGCAGTTAGACATGATAGCAATATGCAAAAGAAAAGGATCAATATAGAGGAAAATATGGTGTTTTCTCTTCATATACTGTCAGCTGCTATTCATTATTAATTTTGAACTTAGCGTCTGTCTTCTCCAGAAATTATTTTAACTTACTCTCAGTCTGATGTTTCCAGTTTATTTTCAGCCAACCACAATTGCATTTCCTTCTATCAGAATTCTCCACTTTAGATGTCAGAAATTGATGTAAAGTCTTGTGCCTCAAACATCAAAAATATTTCATCCTTCTTGATTATACTGACTAGAGCTTTATCTCTCTCTTTCTCCTTAGGGTTCTATTTTGTTTATCTGTCTGGATATCTTTCACAATTAGAACAAGAAAATGATTCCATCTGTATTCAAATTTCCTATGGTTTGCAGCATCAGCTGTAGCTATAAACACAGTGATCAATTCCTAAGTATTCCGAAGAATGACATGGATATCTGTGCCATTCACAAGTTTCTTTTATTTATGGTTGTATTTTTGTTTTACTTTTTTAAAGATTTATTTATTTATTTATTTATGCATGCAAGCTGAGGTGTAGGCCAGAGGTGTGGGGTGGTGACAGGATTCATCAGAGACAGAGTGTGGAGCAGAACAGGCAGATCGACTGAAGTATATTGCTGAGGGGAGCGGCGGGCAAAGCAGGAGAGGTCTGCTGTGCCAATTGGGAATCTCCCTGGCCAGGTATCAAACTAGTGCTGCAGTGGCTCTGGATAGCTTCATAGTGCTGCACTTAACCCCGTTGCACCACCAGGGAGGCCCATGGTTTTAATTTTTAATAGCACACATAACTTGCTTTGTTCTCCTGAGCCAGTCAAGAGTAAGTTAAGGACTTGATGTCTCATTACTTCCAAATTCCTTAGTGTGCAATTCCAGAAAATTAAGACGTTCTCTAACATAATCACAATATGATTATAAAATCAGGACATTAATAGTGACCTGTTAATATCATTTGTCATGAACTCAGTTGTGTGCCCACCAAACTCATATATTGAAATTCTAATCTCCCAGTATATCGAAATATGACTATATTTGGATATACAAATAAAAAACAGGGGAAGAGGCACTTGTGATGGGCAGCACTAAGGGCAACCATCAGCAGACTGAGAGAGACCTTAGGAGAGACCAAAGCTGACAACACCTTAACCTTGTATTCCTAACCTTCAGAACTGTGAAAGAAAAAAGAATCTGTTCTTTGAGACATCCATCTATGGTATTTGGTTATGGAGGTCCTAGCAAACCATTATATCCTCTAGACCACACATGCCTTTCAAATTTCTCAAATTGTCTAGTGATAATATCTATAATAAAATGTCCAGTGATTGCTGGTTTTATTTAGTTGTCACCTCTCTTTATTCTCCTTCAATCTGGACTCGTTTCTCCATTGACTTTTATGACCTTGACACTTGAGCATATACTCCTACAAAGCAGTTTTTATAGAAAGACAATCAATTTGCCTCATATTTCCTCATGATTAGATTCAAACAATGCACACTGTGCTTTATTTCACTGAATCTTATTTTGGACTCTGTCCCAATGCTGGTGAAGTTAATTCGATTAGGGTCATGTCTGCTGTGATTTTCCACTTAAAAGGTAATCTTTTACTTTTCGTAATTAAGTTTGTTGTTGTTCAAAGGGAGATAGAGTGAGATTAGGTAAATATCTTGGTTGTCATCAAAATTTCACCCCCAATTTTTGGCATAATAGATGATTTTTGTCTGAATCAATTACTGTGATATCTAACAAATGATGAGTTTTAATTCTGCCTATATTAATTGCATGGTTTTCTTCTACTTCTCAAGGTTGCAACATAAAAGGAAATATGCATCTTTTCTCCATTTAATTACCCGTTAATTTATAAAATTGTTATATTTACTTATTTTGATGCTTAAATTGTTCCTAAATTCAATAACAAGAGCTTCTTCAAGTTCACTTTTATTTTCATTTGACATGTCTCAACATTTTTTGAGGAATTTCTTCACAAAGTGTTTCAGGTTTAATATGCTTTTTTTTGCCCTATTCCTGGAATCAGCAACTTCTTCAAAAACCATGTGTGCTCTTAGTGACATTTGCATTTTAGTCAAAATCTAGGCACTGAGTGATCACATTGCTGTTGTCATGCCACTGCTTGTAGGCTCTTTGAATACACAGAATAAATACATACACACACATACATACACACTCACACACACACACACACACACAAATGGGAATTCATACTGATAATCCAATCCTAATACACATTATCACAGGATTTAATGTAGTTTTCTGCCTCTCTGGGTATTTATACTTAAATATTAAATATTTCTTGTGCAACCACCCTAAACCCAGCAGGTTCAGCATCAGTCCAAGCAGACTTGCTCCGTTAGTTGTCGCCATATCTGCCAAAATCTATCGAACTCCGCCGCACGGCACCACACGCCACCACACCTACCACGCCACACCACCGCTGCTGCTGCTTCTGCTTATAAGCCCAGTCTCTGACCCTTGTGCGCCCACTCACACAGGCTCACACCATACTCCAGGTACCCGCCACCAGGCATGCGCGTTGGCCTGCAGAGGTCCATCATTGCGGGGAGGGCGGAAAAACCTGACAATTCTGTCAGTATTTATTTCTGTCAGTATAAATACTATAGTATTTATACTTCCATTCTCTGACAGTGAAAAATATTACTCCTCAATATATTTATCAGTGTTAGTAGACTCAGTCCTCACATATATGACAAATTTCAAGGAAGACAACATGCAAGCTGCAAACAGTTTATCAACTGAATAATTGAAAATCTAGTTGCCCAAAATACCAGCACAATGTAAACAAATGATACCACACAAAAAAAAAAAATTAGATGTCCCCAGGTCTTAACAAAATATGAGTCAAAATGATACCCAAATTATAATAGCCCCTTCCCTGCGATGGTTCCATTAGACAATCTAGCATATTTACCTCGGGTCTTCCGATAAGATTACAAACAGGTGTGCTGTTGGGGAAGCATTTTCTTTTTCACTCTGTTTTCCCAGTATTGGAAGCAGTTGTGTTCATCTAACTGAACAAAGAATCACCTGGGAACACTTAAAAACAAACCAGCTCCAAAACAATTAAATCATAATCTCTAGTATAAGGCCCAGTCATGAGCATATTCTAAAACTCTCCACACATTTCTACTTTCAGGTAATCACTGATTTAGTGATTTCTCCCTTCTTTCAAGTTTTACTTGTTAAGAAAATGACATGTGACCTAAATTTCCTGTGAGAGAGATACATATAGAGGGACTCCGACATCCCAGCCTGTGTGCTCTCCTGCACTGTTGTGTGGCAGGACATGCTTCATGCAGATGGAAAATGGCAGTTCTTGAGCAGATAGCAAATGGCATCAGTGAGAGACTTTTTTTTTAATATATATTTTTATTGTTATTTATATCTTTTACATTTTGTATACCCCTCGGGTAACCCAGCACCAATTCACCCGTCATCCATCTCCGTGGTCCCTTGTGTTCTTTTCTACTCCATTTTGTGCCCTTATCCTCCCCTCCCCCCATCCCCCCAAGTGTCTCTCTCCTATTTGGTTTCCCTATAGTCCTGTTATAAGTGAAACCATTTGATATTTTTCTCTTTCTTTCTGGCTTATTTAGCTGAGTATGATCCCTTCTAATTCCATCCATGTCGCTGCAAATTGCATGTGTTTATCTTCTTTGAATGCTGAATAGTATTCCATTGTGTATATGTACCACATCTTCTTGATCCAGTCATCTATTTTTGGACATCTGGGTTGCTTCCATACCTTTGCTATTGTGAACAATGCTGCAATGAACATACGGGTGCATATATCCTTTTGGATTAGTGATTTTGTGTCCTTTGGGTAGATTCCCAAAAGTGGTATTGCTGGGTCGTATGGAAGCTCCATGTTTAGCAGTTTAAGGAATCACCATACAGCTTTCCATAGTGGTTGGACCAATTCACATTCCCATCAGCAGTGTAGAAGAGTTCTTTTTTCTCTACATCCTTTCCAGCATTTGTTGTTGCCTATGTTTTTAATGTGTGCCATCCTCACAGGTGTGAGGTGGTATCTCATAGTGGTTTTGATTTGCATTTCCTTTATTATAAGTGATGTTGAGCATTTTTTCATGTATCTGTTGGCCAATATCTGGGAATCAATCTAACAAAAGATGTAAAAGACTTATACAAAGAAAACTACAAAACACTGTTGAAAGAAATACAAGAAGACCCAAGAAAATGGAAAGGCATCCCCTGCTCATGGATTGGAAGGATTAACATTATCAACATATCAGTCCTCCCAAAAGCAATTTACAGATTCAATGCTATTCCAATAAAAATCTCAATGACATTCTTCAAAGAAATAGATCAAATACTGATGAAATTCATATGGAACCACAAAAAGCCCCACATAGCTAAAACCCTCCTGACTAAAAAGAAAGAAAACGGAGGAATTTCACTCCCTGATTTCAAACTATACTACAAAGCCATAATAACTAAAACAGCATGGTACTGGAACAAAAACAGACACAAAGACCAATGGAACTGAATAGAATACCGAGTGAGAGACTTTTGATGTTATATATGTTCCCAATCAATTTGTTTTGAACTCATCAAAAAGAGACCATCTTGGATGAGTCTGATTAAATAGTTGAAAGATCCTTAAAACAAACAAACAATAAAAACGAAACAAAACTGGCTTCTCCCTAATGATAAGGCTCTCTTCTGGCTTTGAGAAACTACATTACCACGTCATAAGAAGGCCAAAGGAGAAGGTAACTGTAGGGTAAATGAGAGAATTATCAGCTTTTATCAGGTTTTTCTGCCCTCCCCTCGATGGACCTCTGCAGGCCTGCATGCATGCTTGAAGGCAGGAACCTGGAATAGGGTGTGTGCATGCATGAGTGGGCACATCTGGGCCAGAGACTGGACTAATAGGCAGTGGAAGTGTAACCGGGCTGAGTCCAAAGCCCAGGGGAGGTCTTGCCCCCTGGAGGGGGTTTGCTGATGAGAATGAATAGCCCCAGGGAAAATGCTAAGTTTGCAGTTTGAGGTGGAGAGTCTGATGAGAAATAAAAGGGACTGAAGGAGAAGGAGAAAAGAATTGTCATGATGCAGGGATAGAGGAATCAGCGGCAGAATATGTAGCTGCCAAGATTGAGAGCTTGGAAATCAGACGCCAGAAGTTTTTGAGCTGCTGGGATATAGAGTTTCGGATTGAGCGTTTTTTGGAATCTTTCGTGACTTTGGGACCAGCGACTTTAGAGGCTTTGCAAGTAGCCGAGCAATGGAAACTGCTCCGAGTTTTGTTTTTACTGCAGCCGAAGGAAGAAGGCAGAGGGCCGAAGCAGGCGCCTTCCTAAAATGCATGAGTGCAGTCTGTTGGGCCATCTGGCCGCTGTAGCTGCTGTTTGTAGTGTTGTTGGCCTGGTGCTGTGCTGGGGCACCATGGCACTTTCAGGAGCATCTCCAGTTGTGTTCTGTGTTGTCCTCATGAGTTGGAACCTGGCTGTTGTGCGTCTGCAGACGAAGGAAGATGCCATTTTGGAAATGTGGCCTATTGTTTGGAAGAAGTGCTCCACCTCAGCAGTGGCAGGAAGACGCCACCTTTGTTACTTTTCTGGGACCTAAAGGACTGGACATTGCTTTAAGTAAGGTAAACGGCCATATGTTGACTTCAGTAATTCTTTGCTTTTCCCTGTTTTTTAAATAAATCCCATTGTTATTGTTCCCTAAGCCTGAGTAGTCTTGCAAATGTGTGCGCAGGTGCAGAACCAATATAGTAACCAGTAAGCAATTGGGGCACTGCCTTTGGCAATTTTGAAAGCCCTTTTGCCCGGTATCAGAAGCAGCAGCAGCAGGAGCAGCAGCAGCAGGGAATAGTGTGGAGCAGAGGACTGTTTGGGGTGCAGCAGAGAGACCACTAAAAGTCTAAAAACCACTCAGGGCTCCAGGACTCCTTCCTCCTTTGACCTGTCTGTGCAGCTCCATGGAGAACCTGTGCTCCCTGGTGCCGTCCTGCTTCTACAGTAACCTAGCAGGAAATGAGAGCAGCTTCCAGAAGTGAGTGTGGCTCCTGGATAACAGGCAAGAATACCACCCTCAGCCCCACAGCAACAGGGAAAATGAATATTTGCAAGAACCAGAGGGTTCCTAGGAAATGATCTTTTCCCCACTGGATCCTCTAGGAGAGAATGCTGTGTGACCAATAGCTAGAGTGACGCCTCCAGGTAAACTGTGCCCAGATTCCTCATCCATAGAAATGTGAAATATTAAACATATTGTTTCTAATCGTGTGTGTGTGTGTGTGTGTGTGTGTGTGATGATTTGTTTTGCAGCAATGGAAAACTAACATGGTGTAGGGTAATGGAAGTTAACAGGTTTTTCCCCCTCCCGCTGTTAGCATCAATGATCAACACCTGTGGTCTTACATGCGTGCCTGATGGTGGCACCTGGAGTGTGGTGCGCGCGCACCTGAGGCGAGAGCGGGAGCATATAAGGGCAGCGGCACAGAAAAGAGGCAGTGGAGGCTGCCAGAGAGCCCAGAAGAATGAAGATTCCCTGGGAGCCGCCTGCCAGCGTCCTGGCCCCCAGGCCTCCCTGCCCGCCCCGCCCTTGGCTGTAGAAAGATCATTAAAAGCCTGAAAAAGCCCCTGAGGCTCCAGGACTCCTCTTTACCCTTTAGCCTGGATCCACAGAGAATGTGCTCCGCCTTGCTGGCACTTCACACAGTTACCAACCTCTTCTTTGCTTGTAGACTGTTCCCATTTGTTAGACGTTAGCAAATTTGAGCCTTGTAGGGTAAATGAAAGAATAATCAGGATGTTCTGCCTGACCGCCATTGGCGTTAATGACAGACCCCTGCGCTCCTGCACACAGACGTGATGGCAGCCCCTGGAGCAGGTAGGACACTCGCGAGTGGGCTCACCTCGGCCAGAGTGAGCAGATGAGGGCTGAGGGCGGCCTCACAAAGGACGCAGCAGCAGCAGAAGCGGAGAACAGAACAGAGAACAGAGAACACAACATGGCAGCAGCAGAGGATAGTTCGGGGTGCGGCAGAGAGCCCGGAGAGTGAAGATTCATGGGGGCTGGGAGCCTGCAGCCTTCTAACCCCCAGGCCCCAGCCTGCCCTGTACCTGGTTGCCTCACTATAAGAGACCACTGAAAGCCTGAAAAAGCCACCAAGAGCTTCAGGGCTCCTCTTTTCCCCCTCTGCCTGGATCGTAGTGGACCTGCCCCGCGCCTTGCTGGCACCACAAACCTGAAGGTGGAAAAAGAGCATTGGACAGAAGGTAAGTGACTAGTAACTATTTCTGAATGACTAATATTTTACAAAAATGTCAGTAGCATGATGAGTATGTTGGTTCTGCTTGGGTCTTGCAAAGAATATTTGCACTTTCAAGGAGCGCTTTTATAAATTTGTATTTTTTAGTTGAAATAAATTTATAGCACTATATATGATTTAGGATGGCGTACATTTGGTTTTATTTGTCCTCTTTATTATGGAAGGTTTGGCAGCTTGCATCCTTTTCCTGGAGAGTCCTATTCCCCTACTTTGAGACATTAGTAGACAAAGGTTATAAAAATAATTTGGTGTGGGTAAAATATAGCACTGGGACTTTTTTAATTGATTGTATTATGATCATCTTTAATGGAAACAACATGGACTAAGTCTGACTTCACCCCACCTGCAGATACTCAACCATTCACATACATAACCTTCAATCAGAAAATCCATGAAAGTTACTCTTCAGTCAACTTTTATCTCACTCTTAAAATATCTGTTAATTTGTAAATCTTCTTTACAAATATATTTCTAGGATAAAAACATTGACTTCTTCCTTGAAGGGACTTGACCCCATGGAAGGACCCTAGGAGGTATATTAGGCCAGAGCTACAAACTGCCTTCACTTTATTCCATGTATGACTTGACTAATCACAACCCATGCCTCTTTCTGGAACAGATATTTACTGTAAGAGGTATTTTTAAAGAGTAAGATAATTAACACTGGGAACTATGTAGCCATTGACATTAGGAATAGTTTTTACCAGTGGACTTTTTAAATGGTTAGAGTAATTGAAGAGACATGAAAAATGTTCAACAGTTTTGAAAGACTTCTCTAAAGACAACTGACACTAAAATCAAATGTATTTAATTGATAGGAAAAATAGATGTTTTTCCTCTCTAGTTTGTCAGTCTGATAATTTACAACCTAAGAGAATTCTTTTCAAATGAACATCCAAGAAGTAAACGTGTTAAACATTAACATCTGTTCTGAAGTAATTCATCAGCATTGCCATAAACAGATGAAGTAAAACTTTCTTAAATGCCCATTGAAGCCACTGAAGTTTGCATGTGTTAGTAATGAATCTTATGCATTTGACTTCTAAAATGCAGCAGATATGGTAGTATAACAGTTTTATAATTATCAAGCAAATTAGTTATTTAATACCCAAAAGCAATAAAATTAGAGGGGATTTATTTCTATCTGTACTGCATGGTAAGAAACTGAAAGCACTTGAACTGACTGATTGTAGCTTACTTAGACAGTCCAAAGACTGGAGTGACCATTTGCCACTCGTTACATATTTAGGTTGAGAAAATTGGTCCATGGAAATAATCTATTGGGTTTAGCAATAAGAGATTTATCAGGGTTAAAGACCTGTTCTGTAATTAATTAGAATACTTAGCCATTAGTTCTGGTATGCTTGCTTCCTCATCTATATTGGAATCTTATTTTTTTAATCGTATTTTATTGAAGTAAAATGTTTAATGGCATCAAGTGCATTTTTAGTGTATTATTCTTTATCGAGGTCCATGATCTTTTGGGTCCCCCTCCCCCACGTGCCCTCCATCCCACATAGCCCTAACTTCAGGTAGCCTCAGTTCTCCAGTCAGATTTCTAGGTTTTATCTTTATTTAATTTTGTCTATTCCTTTGTTTTCTCTATATTAAACAAATGAGTGAAATCATCTGGTATTTGTCTTTCTCCTTCTGACTTCTTTCACTTAGCATAATCCCTTCTAGATCCATCCATATTGTTGCAAATGGCAAGTTTTATTCTAGTTTCATTCCTTTGCATGTGGTTGTCCAGTTTTTCCCGTCCTTTTTATGGCTAAGTAGTATTGCATTGTGTATGCATACCAAATTTTCTTAATCATCCCATCTGTCCCATCTTAATCTGGGTACTTAGATTGTTTCTATAACTTGCTTGTTGTATATAGTGCTGTGGTAAACAGAGGAGTGCATATATTACTTACTTCAAATGAGTGATTTTTCCATACTTTGAGTAGATACCTAGGGATGGATTGCTGGGTCATATAATTGATCAATGTTTAATATTTTGGAAACCTCCATACCATTTTCCATAGACTCTGGACTCCTCCACATTTCCACCAAATGTGTATGAGAATGTCTTTTTCTCCACACCCTCACCAACAGTTGTGCTTTTTTGATATGAGCCATCCTCACAGTCATGAAATGATATCTTATTGTGGTTTTGATCTGCATTTCCCAGATAATAGGTGATGATGAACATTTCCTCATGTGCCTGTTGTCCGTCTGCATGTCTTCTTTGGAGAAGTCTCTGCTTAGCAATTCTGCCCATTTTTTGATTGTGTAATTTGTTAACCTGTATGAGTTTTTTGTAGACTTGAAATATTAGTCCCTTTCCAAAATGTGCAATGTATGTGTGTATGTATACATATGTGTGTGTTTGTTTTCTCCAATTCAGTAGGATGTTTTTGTTTTAATGATAGTTTCTTTCTTTGTACAAAGCTCATTTTACAATGGAAAGATAGTTTAATGGTTAAATTCAGTGGTCATCTTAGCAAATGATTTTTTTCTCAAGACAAAGGCAACTTGAGGAACCACCTCCCTTCGACCTTCTCCCTCTCCCTTTGAGATTTGATCTCTTCCATGGTCTCCTGTGCATTTATACACTAAACATAGTATACTGTGGTACACTTTTGATGTGTGTATCTTTATTTTCTAGCAAAAGATTATTCCTGAGATCTGGGTTCATCTATTTTGAGACTCACTGTATTTTTTATGTGGGGTGCAAGGCAGTTGATATATAACATTTCCAAACCTTGTCCATCCCTCAATTAATTAAAAAAAGGACCTGTTTCTTTCTATGTTAAATGCTTAAATGAATGATACTGTCAGTCACCCAACAGACCAGAGTTAAATTTGGAAAGCACCCTGTAGGCCTTTACACCTCCATTCACTAAAACCATCCTATCTGACTTATGATCAGACTCTGTGTCCTCAGCCTTCTCTCTGCCACTCCCATTAACAGGCTTTCCTGCCTTCATCATTTCTCTATGCCTTTGTCTCAGAGGCTCCCTCCAGGTTCTCCTTCCTGATTGAACCAGATCATCTCCACTATTCCCAAAGCTTAGAAATTCACTAGGGACTACTGTTTGCTCAATATCTTTTGCTTGCAATGTGTGACATTTTCAAAATTTCCTTTATGTAATTGTTTATATTTTTTTCCTCACAGCTGAAGGCATTTTCCTCTGTCTCTCATGTACATTGTCTTAGTTCTCATTTCAGAGCACTTTGCCTAGGGAATTGTGTAGGATAGAGACAGTAGGTGATAGTCAGAGAAAAACTTTTTAAAATTGTGATGGATGGAAAGCAGAGTTTGCACATGAGAAGTTGCCTTCACTAAAACTTTGGTTCAGGCAAAAAGACTTGAGTTGAAAGAATCAGAAGTGGACCATTCTAGGAAGGCTGGAATTCCTCAGGGTGATGCTCTCAAGGGTTCTTTGTGTTTGATGAATATAAAGCTCCCGTCTGCAAGCACAATGCCCCATGTTGGAGTTTGCTGTGAGGGATCAGTGGACTGTACACTCCTACTCTTTCCACACGAAAGACTGAATGGTTATTGTGGGTAACAGTATGACTAGAATCTGTGTAGATGGTAGTACTACTTGTCAAATACATGCATATCTTCTTGAATACAATGACAGGGTATTAATTTGCTGCCCTTTGGGGCTTCGGTGCACCCTTAGGACTTGCTTTGCCCAATGTTAAACATGAAAGGAATTATTTTGTTACTTTCTGGTAGAAACTTAGACACAGTGAGAGATTCAGGACACTTTTTCTTGACATCTGCCATGGTGCTAGGAACATTCCTTTATTCTTTTTCCCAGTATATTCACAATACAAATTAGAGCCCTCCAGCTGACCTACAATGAATATGTAGCCTGAGCAAGAGAAACATCATTAGGTTTCTGGGGTTTGTTGATACCACAACATAATCCTGACCAAATTAATACACTGAATCTGTGAACAGTGTCCTGAAGAACATTTAAAGACCCTGTCTTATCAAATACTGGTAGCAGAACACAAGAAAATAATAGCAGCACAATGGGTTAAGGACTTGGCCCTTCCTTTGATTTTGGTAATCTGTGAAGGCCTTTGGGGAGAGGGTGCCTCAATGGAACTGAGGTTGAAACTCTCGCAACAATACAGACGTGTTACAATTTGAGTGTGAAATATATTAGTTGTGTGCACTACGATTGCCACCTGTTATGTATGTTTTGTGTGTAGAAATCTCTGCAGCCCAGTGTACTAACCTAAACCGTCAATTGCAACATTTAATCCTGACTTCTAAGAACAAAACTTGAACTGATGCTCCATGTTCTGCTTCCCAAGATGCCATTAGGGCTGATTTTGTAAGTTAATATTACATTACTAATAATATCACTAATTTGGGCCTCCCTGGTGGTGCAGTGGTTAAGCGCTGCGCTGTGGAGCTGTCGGCAGCGCGCGATGCGAGTTCGATGCCCAGCTGGGAAGAATCCCACATGGCGCAGCAGACCTCTCCTGCCTTGTCTGCTGCTCCCCTCAGCAGTGTATTTCTGATCTGCCTGTTCTGCTCCCCACCCTATCTCTGGTGAACCCTCTTGCCGCCACACGCCTCTGGCCTGTACCCCAGCTTGCATGTATAAATAAATAAATCTTAAAAAAAAATAATATCACTAATTTATTGAATTAATGCCAAATTAATGCTTTAAGCATTTTACATGAATTATCACTATTGTTCATTTGGATAAGTCTGTGAAGTTGTTGTTACCCTCATTTACAACTTTAGGAACTTGGAAATTAGAAAGGTTAAAAACTATCCCCAAGTGACACAGCTGGCAGGTGGCAAAGCCAGAATCACAGCCCAAGCCTGCCTGACGCTGATGCCATTACTCCGTAGAGCCATCATTAATCACCTCTCACCTGGATCATTGGAACAATTGTCTAACTTCTGTCTCTGCTTCTATTTTTCTTCTTTAACCCTCTCCCTTTCTGAGTGGACCTATGAATAAGTAATGGAAATGTGATGCTGGAAGTTCTTTTATTAAAATTGTGCTGACTCTCAATCACTTCTTATATAAAATCTAAACTCTTCATTGTGCCATATAAGGTCCTCAAGGACAAAGTCCCAGCCTACTTCTCAACATAATCTCCCAGCAATCCTTTCTTCCTCCTCTGATATTCTAATACTGGCCTACTTTTGCTTTATTAATTCTACTGATAGTGACCTAGGTATGTGAAGTCTCCTCTATATGCGATGCCCTCAAGGGGAAGGCCCATGAATTCTTTCACCTAAATTCAACTATTATTTAGTAGGACAGTGTGGGTATATCTTGCTCCATGGAGACTTATGCAATATTCCATTCTGGGTTAAACATTCCTATTCTCCGATCGTACATCATGCAGTGCTTTATCATTGTCTGTATATGTGATACTTTAAGTAAATGAGGCCTAGAATCACAAAGTCAGGGATTTGAATAGCAAGTCTGCCACTCTATTTAAATATGCTTTGACAAGTTATTTCACTTCACAAAACCTCAGCTTCATAGTTGGTTAGAATATAAGTATAGCATTTCCTTACAGATTTTTATTTTATTTTGCTTTGCTTTAGACTTATATAAATAATGTGTTCAACACAATGCCTGGCTCTAGTCAAATGTTCAATGAAATATTTGTTATTTTTATTTCATTTCATTCACTACATTCTAGAATAATTATCTAAATCTGCTTGTGAATTGCTTGGTGTTAAGACATATATATTTTTTCTTCTTTAGACCTGCCCAGTGCCTAATATTGCAGACCCTGAGTAAATATTTGCTAACTGAATGAATAGATTTTAAAATGTAGGAAGATGCCATTTAACATGCTTAAACTCAAAGGAATTAGCATGCATTCAGAGTCCCTTCAGATGCCAGAAAATGGCATTCAAGTATACAGTTCTGGATTTTGGAGAATTCTACCCTATTGCACTCCCAAAGCTATAGTAAAGAAGGAAGAAGAGAATGAGGATATTGAATTTTCCCCAAAATGCCCTGTGAAGTAAGAGCTGTGTTTGAGATTGGGGAGGAAAAAAAATGGAAACTTATGGACTGAGGTGATTTGGAACAGTTCTGAGAGCAGTGAGCCAAGGATTCAATGAGGGAGAAATATCAGACCTACTGAGAAGTGGTTAGGGCCAGGATGCAGCTGGTTGGTGTAAACATTAAGAAGGCCAGGTCTACTTGGTTATCCTTCTTTCTCTAGAACAGATGCAGGCTTAAAGAAGGTGGCCCTCACAGTGGATCCCATGAAGGAGATCACCAAGGGCAACAAAATGGGAACAAAATTTTAACAGGGAGAATGTTTAGTTTTACTGTGATCTTTTGCAGTGGACTAACCAGATCCAAAGGAATTAGTAAGTATTAAGTTTTTCACACATTTATTGAAAAACTTTTCATTATATGAATGATAGATATATTCTTTCTGCGAATATGTATTTTATGGATAAAGCCCCAAATATCTTAATAGGGTATGACTTTCTAAGAATAATACTTCTGGGGAGAAAGTATTTTGTGTTTGAGTTATAAAATTTCTAGATTTTGTGTTCCAAATTATAGACAGACAAAATTAATATAAGTAAGAAGCAAATGACTCTAAAAAATGTCAAACTCCTTTTCCTTGCTTGACTTGTCTATTGGAGTATTAACTTTTGAGTGAAGAGAATGATTCCTGATGAAATGAATCATCGCTTGTATTTTTCTTTGGAATCATAATGACAGTAGTAAAGATAATGAATTCAAGTCAATTTAGCGAATTAACCTAAATAAACAGTCTAATTTGATGTTATTAAAACAGACAGGTTCTGTGATAGATTAATATAGACATGCTTTTTTTTTCTGACTTCACATTTACTTGTATATGCCCCTAATAGCACAAATCATAAAGGGAGATTGAAAAGGAGATGATAAAGAAGAAGGTTTAAGGGAAGGAAGCATTGAGACAGAGCTTTTAACTTTGCACATATGTATTTAGATATGGAACGGTAAAATAATTGATTGTTGCTTTTGGATTCATTTTGACTCTTCAAAGTTCATCAGTGCCACTAATGATTGTCTTTAGTGGCACCATAAGATAGTATGAGAAACAGGTCATAGGAAGAAACAAGAAAGTGAATGGGTAACCAAACCTGGGCAACTGCACATTTAAAACTACTTATTTTCCTTTACTTGAATGTAAGAAAAGTGGATTTAATTCCCATGTGATCCCAGAAATTTGGGATCTATTTAAAATACTACAGAACTTACTGGTTTCAATAACAGAGTTATAAATATACATTAGAACATAAAATATGTGCTTTTATCATTTCCCAAAAATGCATTTTTTCATATACCTGTATATTATACAGAAATGAGATCTGATTTCTTTCATAATGGGAAAAAAAATCTCAAGGGTAGAACTATCCTCCCCTCAACCATTTTTTTTTTTTTTAGTGTCTCTTCAGTGACTAAGAGGTAAGTGCAATCACTTTCTTAAGTACTCTTATATTTAGCCCAGAGAAGAACATCACATGGAAGACCACTGGAGGATTCACCATATAGTAGACAAAAAGTCAGCTTAAAGGTCCATGCCTAATTTGTGTAAAATAAGGGGTGAGGGAGGGCATGTCACTTTCCTATATTACATCTCCAAGTATATTCCCTATGAATCTCCTCATCTTCACTCATATTTCAAAAAAAACCCTTTTTTAATATGCCCCACTCACCTTGCCCATTTAATCAGCACACTGGGAAACTACACTCCATAGTCAAAGCAGAGTGATGTGATTTTTTGCAATCTAGTATCTGTGTACTTAGATAAATAGAGGTTCTCCTTTCTCCAGGAAAAAGGTTAGGCTGGGCTTTGGCTTAAACTTTTTTTTTTAGTTTCTAAAGGCAAATGATGAGTTTCAAGAAGTGAAAAAAACATTTTTTTTAAGGAGATGTGAATGTCTCTCTCTTATTAAGTTCCTCTATATTCCTGCTATAAGTGAAACTATTCAATATTTTTCACGTTTCTTTTGGCTTATTTCGCTCAGCATGATCCTTTCTGGTTCCATCCATGTTGCTGCGAATTCCGTGTGTTTATCTTTTTTGATTGCTGAATAGTATTCATTTACAGGTGAAGTGGTGTTGAGTAATCTTTGGGGAATACACAATAATGTAAAAGATATAATTAATAATAAAAGGAAAAAAATAAAAGAATGTGAATGGGCAGAGCCTGGGGACAAGGGCAACAAGAAGGGAGAATGTTAACTTGTGCTTTGCCCTTATGTTCCTATTTAAACATAGTTCTTCAGTAAGCATGTGCACGTTATGTTACCACTTTTATTTGTTGAGTATTAATGTCTGTTGAGAGAAAAATGGATTTATGAAAATGTTCGTATCACAATTAGCTTTCAACAAATATATATATATTCAGAACATATACTAAAATTTGTCTTTTCCTTTCTTCAATGCAAATTTGATAATTTAGGAGGAATAAATGGATATTAAAGAAATATGAAATACTCTTAGATATAGTAACAAAGGAAATAATATTCTCATGTATATATTCTTATACCAAAAGACACCAATTCATTTCAACTTGAATGACAATGGCAAAGAAGTAGGAGCAAATGTATCCTGAGGCTAAGATAGGTCCTGCAGTATGTTAAGAACTGCATCCAAAAAAATAGGAAATATATGGATGCTAGTTTCAGAGTGAAAATGAATAGGAATTGATCAGTTGGATGGGACTACAACGGAGGAGAAATAAGTCACTTTGAGATGTTCTCAGGAATTCCACTTTAGAAGAGTAGATATGGAATGAGAACAAGACATAGTCTGTTTATTTCCCCCAGTAATTGACCTTTGACCTAGTCCATTAAAGAGGCTATTTTTAGCATGGATTAGACCTGGATTTTTTCTGAAGGGTTGAAAAATAAGTTACTGTTCAGATCACATTATAAATTCTGGGCTACCTTTATAGGAGATTTCCCAAATTTATTTGCAGTTATATCCAACCTGACCATTTGATTAGTTCATTTAAACAGTATTCATTGTCTTTTTGATGAAAATGTTTTATTGATTGCTGGATTTCAACCCAGCTAGTGCATGGCACAGGATGAAAATTTAATAATTACCTTTGAATGAAAAAATGTGCCACAAAAACAATTTCGATTCAAATGCTAATTTGAGACTAATCATGGTAAGAAAATGGATATGTCTACAGTAGAATGAGTCCTCAAAAAACTGTAAGGAGATGATATTAAGTAGTTACTCAGTAGCCATGTCTTGAAGGTTCTTGCAACATATTGTAAAAAAATAAATGAATTTTATTTAAGAGGGATAGAAGTGTTTTGTAGGATTTTACACCTAGTGGTATATGGGGATGTCACATAATCTAATTTTGTTTTTAAAATATCATTCTGTATTGGGCAAACATACTGTAAGTGTGAAGGAATGGAAATAAGAACTAAAGTGCCTTTGGTAAAAGGTGATTATGGCAGAGATCATTAGCAGGGCTATGTTTTGAAGGTAACCCAAATTGGAATTGTGGACAAATTAGCTGTGGCATGTGGAGGACAAATTGAATCAATAGTATTTCTTACATAATAAATTACCATAAATTAGCACTGAAAATAGTATACATCTATCATCTCAGTTTCTGTGGATCAGAATTCTGGGAACAGCTTAACTGGGACCTCTGCTTAGGGGCTCAGAAAGTTACAGTTGAGGTTTCAGATTGTTCTTATCTCTAAGTTCTACAGGAAAATCTGCTTCCAACGTCTCTCAAGTTGTAGACAAAATGTGGTTGTGAAGCCAGTGTACGCTGTTAATTTAACCTTTGAACCACCACAGGTTCTTGTCACACGTAAAAAGGAATTTGCAGACATGTTAGATAAATAAGCAGAGAGAAACAAACTTTATTTAAGAGAGTAAAGACAAGTTTATTTAAAGGAAGAAAGTATGGACTCCCAGGTACGCTGTATTTGGGAGGGGCAAGGAAGCCGCTGTGGGCCTGTGTCTAGGGGTATTTAAATCTTTTTTCCTTTGTTCTAAAATCTCATCATATCCTGCTTTGTGATTGGCCCTTTCTCCTAGTGTCTGTACTCCTCTGGGCAGATGTGCCCATTTTCCTACCTCTTAGAGTTTTTCTTTTAAGGTCTGCCAATATTTACTGTCCCAATTAGTCTTAAATTTTAGCCTTAAAATTAACTGTCCCCATTAGCTTCCCTGGACCTCTGACCTTGTCTCTGGAGTATGTCTGGTTGGCATTTAGAATTTACTGCCGCTGCCGACAGCTCCACAGCGCAGCGCTTAACCGCTGCACCACCAGGGAGGCCCCTGTCTTTGGAGTATACTTTGGTCGCCACCTAGAATTTACTACCCTTATCTTTGTCTCCTAAATCCCTACCTGACTGTCCCTGAAGCTGCCTAATTAACCCTAAATTGCCCTGGGACTCAGTTGTAGGTTTGAGGACACTACTAATTCCTTGCTACCCGTTGGTTGGAGTTGCCTCTCAATCACAGAAGCTACCCTCAGCTATTTAACATAGGGGCCTCCAAAACATGATTGCTTTCTTCTTGAAAGCTAGACAGGAGAGTTTCTAGAACAACTCTGTAAGTGAAATTACATAACAATATAAAGAGTGATGTCTTGCCATCCTTGTCATTTATACTGTTCAGAAGCAAATCACATGTCCTGCCCACACTTCAAGACAGATTATACAAAAGCATGAATGCTAGAGGTCAGGGATCATGAGGTTTTCTGTTTAACAGATAGAAAGTGTTTGAGATTCAAATGACAATATCATGTTGAGCTAACCCTGAAATCATCTATCTCAGCACTTTTTCTTAAGTGAGACAAAAAAATGTCCTAATCTTTAAAGGCACTTTTAGTAAAGGAGTTGTGTTACTTCCAGCCAAAGATACCCACTCTACATAAGGACAAGAAATATTAAGAACTCAGTTCAGATCTTCTTTGAAGTAGAGGACAATTACAGATTTGGGTCTTACCATGAATGGAAGTTTAACATAACAGCTGCAGGGAATATGAAAGGGAGTTGATTAGGATTATATACAAAAATTGCAGGTAAGGTCCAGATGAGATTAGAAAGTGAATATTTAATCATCATAATCTGCAGACTAAATATTTCTCATTATGATTAGCAGGCTAGATAAACAATGGAGATAATAGACCATTAAATGGTGGAGCAAGAGTGGGTGAAAACAAGGGAGAACTTGAGAGATGAAACTATTGGCAAGATAATGGATAAATGAGTATCATGATCTGGCTAGTTGGAATAAGGAGCAAGGAGAGAATTTTCCTGGTAACTGGAAACAATTGTCAAAGATAAGCTTTCTAAATGCAGTCAGAACAGAGGCATTAAGAAATAAAGAGCAACTTGAAGAAATAGCTAGGGAGTGGAATATGAGACTCAAAAGGTGAAAAAAACTGTTACAGAAACCTTTTCTGGAGGCATGCGAAAGATGTGGGGATGACTGGTACAAGGGAAAAAGAATCTGAGAAATTGAAGGCACAGAAATGAGAAGTCAAAATAATCTACCTTGTGACGAGCTATGTGGCTAGGCTTAAGGTCTGGTGTAAAACTGTGACCCAGGTCAGAGGCAGAGTGAGAGAGTGGGTAGGAGCAATGGCATTGCACTGGTAGGAGGATGACAGATGAGTAAAGGAGAAAAGTGATAAAGCCAGATAAAAGCATCAAAGTAGAGTATGCCTATTTACAGGAGATTTGGGTCATAATGATTTAGAAGCAGCAGCATTCAAGCAAAAGACAAAATTGCCTCCACATCCTGCATTACATGAGACTTGAGAAACTAGAAAAATTCCCCTTAAGAAATTGATGTTGAAGTCATCTTAGGAAAGAAGCAAGTGTCAGTAAAAGTCAGCAAAGGGGAGAACATTATATGGCATGCTGAAGAGGTTGTGTACCTGAGTTTGGGCTTCTTGGATGAAGTATAAAGTTCTGGATGGGGTCAGAAGATGGTCTGGTGGGAAAACACTGAAACATAGGGGATAACAATATTGAAGAGATGACCTTATCTAGCACTACTGAATTTACCAAATTTGTTGCTTTTAGCCAAACAAGACTTCCACAGATGTCCAGACGTTTGAAGTCCCATATTACTACTGTATCTTGCTTCTGTGGCAGTTTCATGATCTGTATTAGGGAAGCATCTGCTGGTTTGAGTGAGCTGTCATCGATTTCTACAAAAACATCAATTACAGTTTTGTTTTCTTTCCTTTTATCCTTACCCGAATGTTCTGTCCTGTGATCCACCCTCAGATCTGTGGATTCTCGTTCACCTCCTTGGTTGCACAGCTACTCCTCCACCGCTTCTGTTCTGTTTTTATTAAGAAAACAATCTAAATGATGCAGTTCTGGGTTCCTTCCATTGAAATTCCCCATGATACAAAGGAAGTGGTGTTTGCTGATATTAGTTGACTTGTGTTTTAAAGTGTTTCTTTCATGTTATATATTACCTGTTTTCAGTATATTTATATCCACATCTTAAGCTTTCAGTATGTTTTTTAATAGATTTTGTAATTTTGTATGACTTACTGGAATTTAAATCTTACACAATAATCTATTTTATTTCTTTTTCCTGCTTTTTCTCTATAATTCCACTTAGAAACTTTTATAGTGATTTTTGGACAGGTAACTGACTCCTGACATTTTTTCCTAGTTCTCAGGAGGTGCCCTTTTCAATGCTTCCAACAGCACTTAAAGGTGCTTTTATTTGAATCTTGTTTAGCCTGTCTTAGAGAACAGTTTAAGTACAAGAACCAAAGTGTCTTTGATTACAGTTTCTTCAGTAGGTGGGTCCCGGCTACCCAGAACCTTCCTGCTCTGAAAACATCCCAGCCTGCCCTCTGCGTATGACTGAGTCACAATGTGATGAGCTAGTTCCATGATGAGCCAAATTCACCCCCTGCCTGGAAAGTTTGGTCATAAATAGAAAAACACAAGTGGGATTCTTGGGGGAGATGAGCAACTTGATATTAGTGTTTTGGTGATAACATCTAGGAATTCTTGGACCGCAGCTGTCCTGGCACCTATCTTTGCTAAGGCTTTGCCATTCTGCTCTTTTATTGCCTTTGAGCACCATGCAACCTTAATAATAAATCTCCTTTGTATTTAAGTAGGCCAAGGTCCATTGCTTGCTATTGATGTACCCAAAATAACCTTAACAGATACAATAAACTTGTTAGTGCTACAGAGAGAAATGCACTATGTCCAAGGACAGCACATTTAAAATTAATCAGACATTTTTAAAAAGTCTGTCATAAAGAAAAGTTGAATTTGAACCAAAAAAAATATAGGTGGATCAGTAAAAGCCCATTATTTCTTTTGGAAAAGCAAAAGAATATATACAAATTATTCTAAAAGAGCATAATAACAAAGTGAATTTCATGTATATTGTATGTTTGAGTTTTTATTATAAAAAATTATGACTCAATTCTTCACTGTGTCATAAAAGTTATTTCATTGCTAATTATATCATGTTTATCATCTATGAACATTTTTATATGATACATTTCTGTGACAATTCCTTTTTTCCTGCAATTTACCAAGAAAAAATTGAAGGAAGATAAGATTATTCCATCTCTTATATGTACTCTAGTTCACTCTATACAATGAAATGAATGTGGTTGAAGAAGGCAATTATCAGATTTAGTTTCTCTCTTAGAAGCTCAAAGTACTTATCTGTCGTTATTCAATTGATTTTGTAGGATCCCCTCGAGAGTTGTGGGAAACAGCTATTTTATAACCAGAGAAATTAATGCAGAAACACCACATGCTGTGTTAGACTATAAGCACAGGATTAGGAATCACCACCTCTGTGTTTATGAAATGCTGCTAGCCCATTAAATTATGCTGGGTCCATCCCACTGCTTTTAGAGTTTCCTCCTCTTAACTGTGCTTCCTGTATTGTAGTGAACTAAATGACTAAACATTTCATGAACCTTCTGCTTTAAGGTGAAAGAAATCATTTAGTGTCAATTAACTTCATTTGTGGATCAACTCGTTTTTACAATTTTCTATGAAAGAGTGTGGATCACTGTTAAAATGTCACATCCATAATGATTAGACAATGCATTTTAGCTGTTACAATCAATTTTTAGTTGTCTATTAAATGTTTTTAGCCTGATATTCTATTTGTGTCTATTATGTCTTTGAATTTTCTGTATTTACTATACAGTTCATCAGCCAAACTGTTTCACTCCCCATGAGGTGAACATTACTTTGTACTTTCCTATTTTCTTCCTTTTCATATTTGCTGCTGCTGTTCTTTTAAGTTATGCTGTTTCTCTGACATAAAGCCATTTGCTTCCACTAATTTAATCCAAATCTCGCTTATCCTAGTTTCTACATAAATCTTTCCAGAAACTTCAAATCAAGCTATCTTTCTCACTTTTAAATACAGGTTACATTTCTATCTGTTGTTAGGGATGTTTATGCTGTTTAATTCACTGTTTCTTCTTCCCTTGAACATTCACTTAACTCTTACTTTCTTATTTCTCATGTTCATTTTCTTCCCAAAGAGGACTTTTCCAAGGACAAAAGCAACAACTTACTTTATTCTAGCTCAGATAACATCTAGCATGGTATTTTGCACTTTTCAGTGTTTAATAAATGGACAGTGTAGAGTGTTGATTAATTTGCTAGCATGCTTAAGTGAATTTGAGGCCACTCTGGTGCTTTGGATAGCAGAAAAAATCTTAAAAGGCTTAATTTATAATTTATAAGGTGGGAAAATTAGATATTCTGCTATGAAATAAAAAATGATTTACAAAACCATGATTTTGGTTTTGTAATTTCCTTACACTGAGTAATATGGCATCTGGTAACACTTTATATATAGTCTGCTAAATATCACAATTGCTGATAACCCCTGTATATTAATGTTAATCCTGATTGTCTCAGAGTCAAAAGAAAAAAATTTGGTTGATTGGGCATTTTATTCTGTTGCCTATGAAGGCAATCACTGAGTGCTATATAAACAACCAAGAACTATCCCAGACCTACTTTAAAATCTTATTGTCTACTTGTCATTTTAACTATATCCATCCATAATTATTATAACATATTGCCCTCCCCTTATTGTGTAGTAGATAGCTGATCTAGTTTATTTTTATATTTTGTATACAGATACTCCAGGATGTCCTAGACCACCTCATTACTCTGAGTTCCTTTTATATCTCACTCTATCCCTTTACTCAACCTATACATTCAATTACACTAATATCTCTTTCATTCTTATTAGCAGCAGGGTGCTAGACTAGCTGTTGCCAATAAATCTACTGCTATGTCAAAATATTTTAAAAGTCATAAAATGTGAATCATTTAATCTAGCTATTCCACACTAGGATTTTATCCTAGACATAATCAGAATTAGGCAATGACATTCATGTACAGAGATGCTCATTATAGCATTATTTGAAATGTCAAAATATTTCCATTTAAAACAAGAAAATAAATACTGCCATTTCATAAGCTTGAAACAACATATAAATATTAAAGGATGTTGGAAAGGATATTTTATGACAAACATAAATGGGTATCACATATTGTTGTATGGCATGATTCACTAAGTCATTTGTTCAGACACATTTGTAATCACATCCAACATGTTCCCCCAAATTCAAGGCAATAGTTATATGACCATAAGCAAATAAATAAGGTCCTGCAATGTGAAGCTTATATTTGCATGATGAAAAAAGAATATAAGAGACAAACAAATACCTATATTATAAAGTGTCAGGTAGTTGAACATGGTCTAAGGGACGGCCTGATTCAGATGCTTCTTTTAAGGATGGCCAATGAAGATAAAATCCGTCAAGTGAGTATCCTGGAAAAAACATTTGAGACAAAGCGGATATTAAAGGTTGATATTGGAGTGGGCTTGGCATTGAATGCAGTTGTCATTCAGAATAAACAAATGAATGAAAAATGAGTTAGTCGGTTCTTCAGCTGTGATCTTTAGAATTGCATACGTTTTATTGATCAGCTTTATAGAGAGACATTTATTATGGACTTTAGATAATCTCAGATTTATATTAATTGAGTGCCTATAACTTGCCAGGAACTTTTTCTAACTAATTTGTTTTCTAGCTATCAAATCTATCAATAGCAAATCTATTTTAGATCTGTCAAGTCTGAAATTTTGGGCTTTTTATCTGCACTTTTTACTGAGAGCCCAAAGAATAATATGAAGTCAAATACTCTACCCCTGAGCTGCACCCACCCCCAAAATCAGAAAGAAAAAGATAAAAATGGGATATTTAATTTATATGTGGAATAGAGAAAAATCAAACAAAGGGTAACAAAGACAAACCTCAAAGTGACCAAGATTCCAGGCATCCAGGAGGGGTGGGGAAGGGAGGAGAGGTGGGTTAGAACAGCCTGGGGAAGAGTGTGAGGAAATACAGTAATGGGCTGTGGCTGCTCTGGTGGTGGGAGAATCGTGGTGTCCACACCTGAGGGGAGAAGTCATATACTGTCCAAAAATTAACAACAATGTAAGAAAAAAGTACTACATTTATTTTTTTAAAGGGTTTACATCTTAACACAGCTGTGCAAGTCCAGGAATCAAACACAGCTATATGTTCTATATCCAAACACTTATCTCTTACTCTACCTCTTATGACCTATGAAGGTATAAGCATGTTTGTTTCCCTATAACAAAAAAGCAAGCAGTCTCCCACATATAAACTCATGAGAAAAGTGTACTTGAACTTTCCCTACACACACAAAGAAAAATTTAGCATACTTAACTAATCCTTACTAAACAAAGGCATAATATGTCCAATAGGACTTTTAATATAAATATCTATGATTTGATGTTGTGGAAAATTTCAAAAGTAATTGCTTACATCCAATATGAACCTTGGGGTCTCTTATTTGGAAAATAAAGCCTTTTCTGGGTTTAGGAAAACACTAGTTTTCATCTTTAATTACAGTTTAAGGCAATATTTCAGATATTTACATTTCGCACCGAACTTATTTTTACTTCAATGGATAGTAATTACTACTTTACTTGTAATCACTTCACCTGAAATTTACATAGCTCTTTCCTAATAATCTTGAGGATCTAGAAAAATATGTCTTTGTAGAAAAATATGTCCTTTTTTTCAGCATCTCTAAATTCCTTTCAAAATCCTTCATCTTCACTGATTCATGGGAAGAAACATCAAAATTCTAAAGAGGAACCAGACTTTTCTGTGATGTTCTCACTCTGTCAAGAGGTGCTTACTCTGAAAATCAGGCACGGATACCATTCCCTGCGCCCACATCCCTCTCAACTCCCACCTCCTCTTTGAGCAGTTAATCTGTTTTGCATTGAAATAATTTATTTTGCTAAACAAAATTTATTATAACTTTGCAATGAAGAGTAGATTCTTTGATGTCAGTTAGACATGGGTTAAAATGCTAGCTTCTGTCCTCATGAGTCACTTAACTGTCTGAGCTTTTGACTCAGAACTGTGAAATAGAAGTAATCAGATTCCATACCACAGAAGATTGTATAGAGATGCAATTTTCAAAAAGAGTGAAGTGCGTAAGAAGCTGGTACATAGTTAACACAAAAGGAATTGTAATTGCTATTATAAACCACTTTCACATAGCTAGTTCCAGTTTGATTATTTGTGAAGATGTCAGCCCTCTTTTTTCTGAAAATACCTAAATACATATTTGAACAAACTAAGGATGATTCATTACAATTGAGTTAGAGAATTTTTTACATATGCAACTATGGAGATTGTTTTTCCTTGTATTAAATTAATTTGGCATGATGAGATCTACCACAAAACACTGAAAAAACTATCTGGACACACGATTAATAATTAGAAGTCCCCTGATTTAGTGAAGAGTTTAGACTTTAGATCCATTTTAAGTTTTTTCTTAACCTAGTAATGTGCCTTCCAGGAAGGTGTTAAACCTCTGCGAGCCTCTCTTTTTCATCTCTAAAATGAGAGTAACTTGTATACATACGATGAGTATTTATGATTAATTAAAATTGTACCTTAAAGTCAAAAGTCATATACCAGGCATCACATTCTCTCTCTCTCTCAAAATGGAAGGAGTTATAAAATAGAATTTACCAAATTACAAAATCAAGGGAACTATAAGGAGGCCTCACAGGCAAAAAGAGGAAAAAACATCCAAAATAAGATATAATATTGCAGATACCTTCAGTAAAAAGACAGTCATAAAATACCACTTTGTTCAACTATACTTTATACAAGATGTAGACATAGAAGAGAAATTGAGGAGAGTATCAATTGATAAAATACAGTAATGGATGAGGTGAACCATTTAACCATTACTAGTGAGTGTATTGATTCATATACCCTTAGTGGAGAACAATCGGTAATCCATTAAATTTTATAATCTACATACTCTGACCCAACAAAGTTTTGAATTATCCTACAGCTACTCTCTTACATGTGTGAAATGATATATGTGTGCAGAGAAAACAGCCTCAACGGGAATTTGCTACATTCTACTGGGCCATACAATCAAATACTATGCTGCTAATAAAAGAAAGAAGTGGCTCTTGGTGAGTTGATAGAGTATATGTGTAGTCAAAGGATCATGTAATATAGCAGAATCATAATATACTTCAGAAAAAAAATTGTCTAGGTCTTTGTGTGCCCACATACAAAAGTGTGTACAGACACACATAGACTTTCTGTAGGATGATATCCAAAAAATTGAAACAATGGTCACTTCTGAATGAAGGAGCTAGATAACTGGAAAACAAATTGGTTAGGAAGAACTTCTTTCTACTCTTCATATATATATATATATATATATATATATATATATATATATATATATATATATATATATATATATATTTTATATTTTCAGCATTTACTTTTGCATATATTTAGTATTACAAATTCAAAAACTGTAATGTATTTTTTAAAATCATACAGCAATTATTTTTGTAAGTAGGGGCTTAAACCAACTTTCTGTGTCTTAGACTTTCACTCAGTTCATTAGCATAGTAAGAGCACTAGGATTCATTTAAAAATGATTTATGATATACTTTGTACCAAACATCATATTAGACCTGTGTTTATAGGTATGGGGAACACAGATAAAATCACCACTCTGCAAAAATTTATTATTTATCTGGGAAAGCAGATCACAATCAAATAAATATTTGTTTTGCTTTATACAATTTTTTCAATATCATTTGACTTTATAACTGTTACTTGTGTATATAAATTTTAATACTTGAAACACATTTTAAGTAATACTACATTGTAATGCTCTCTTCTTTAACAGCAATATCTTTACAAAGGAAAACTTGGACAGAAAAAGAAACAAAAGAAAATAGATTTCATAGATGCTCAACCCCTACCCCAAAGTTCATGAAACTTTTTAAACTCTGGGTAACTTTTTCAACCCCAAACACAGTTCATTAATATATAAAATTAAGATTGAATGAAATTGTATACAGCTTAACTCTGTGTAAATAGCTAAGAAATATGAACTCGTGTTGATGTTTATTAAGATATCTTTGCAAAAGTCATAGGTAAATCCAAATGCATAATATTAAACATGGCATTTGAGTCCAAGATGTATATACCTCAGGAAGGGTGTTACACAGGCTTGCTAACTAATGATAAAAGGCAATAATAAATGTCATGATTGGATTGACCAACCCTTATTCACAACCATTTTTATTTTTATGGCTACCTTATAATGAAATTGGTTTACAAGTGGCCCCAAAAGTCATTTTCCACCTGTGCAATAAAAATTGAAATATCTGGGTAGAGCTTCCAGTAAGACTTCCAGAAGGAGAGAGTTGGCAGCCATGCATCTTTTGGTCTCCACCATTCTTCCTCTCCTGCTAGGAGCACATAAATAAGTATAATAGTCATCTTGAAAGAAAAAAAGCCATACATAACAAATACACTCAGAAATACTAGAGAGATCCTGCTTGCTGCTAGCATCACTGAGCCAGTCCACCAATTCTGGGTGCTTATCACCAGACATATTCTTAAATGAGAAAAATAAATCCATATGTGTTGGTTGCTTTCCTGTTACTTGCAATGAAATGCATTCCTGACAAAACAAAATGAAAAGATGAGAATTCTAAGAAAAAATTTCATATAAGCATATATTACAGGGGAAGAAAGACTAATCTGGTAAAAACAAGCAGAGCCATAAAATAATCATGGTACAAATGACAACTCTAAAAATACAAGCAGACATATACAGTTCCTTACGTGGACTATGTAAACTTTTCGTAAGGAGAAAGGAGGGTTTTAAGGAATTTCTCTTAACAGAACCATAATCCTGAAACATTGAGAGATATCCACAGGACCCTGTGGAACAGGACATCTGGGAATAATTAATTTAGGAAATACAATTGATCAAATAGATATTGAAATAGTCATTAGCAAAGAACTCTGAGTGATGGGAAAGACCATACAGAAATACCTAATTTGTGGCAACTACATATAATGTAGACTTCAGTCCAGTAGGAAAGTCAGATATTTCCAAAACTTATATATGGTTGTGATGTAAGGGAGGTGAGAGTACTGAGTGAAATGAAGGCACGATAGTCCTGACTCTGTGAGTTGTTCTCTGGCTTTGGGGCTGATGGTGGAGAGCTGTAAAAAGTCCAGCCAGGATCCATGATGTTACTCCTTAAATCCAGAGTCATTAGCACCAGAAAAGGGCATTTCTCAAATACACCTCCTCACATCCTCACATCCATCCCCTACCTGCTAGCTAGGGATGCTTTTTTCCCCTTAAATCAGAGGAGTAGGGTCTAAGAGAGGGTAGTGATTACAGGTCAAGTCCTTGGAAATAACTTCCACTTCTCTCTATCCTCTGTCTATAAATTAGAGTCTTGAGGTTGAGTCCATCTCAAGGTAAATGCCCTCCAAAGACTAATTTTCTTTCTCTTTCCCAACCTCAAAAATAGTTTTCCCATATACACAAATACTTTTGTCTTGTCTCTGCATACATTCTTCCTTCTCTGTTACTTATTTTGTCCTCAAAGGTTTTATAGAATTCTAACTCAGTGACCATAATGGAAGATGTCTCTCCTTGCAGCTCTTCCTAGAGAAGGCGGCTCTCTCATTGTCCACGTATTTAAATTTTGAGACATAGAATATACATTTCAGTACCTATTTTAGACTTTTGGTTTCCCATCTGCAATCACTGCTTCCCACCACCATCAGTGAACCTTATGCCTTGCTCCTTTACCTCTCCTGTAATTATATTCCTCAGTAGACCCATGGCAGTACCTCCATCATCAAGCAGCCTAGAAACTTTTGTACACAAGGGAAGGGTCTTCAGGATCTAGGTGAATGACCACCCAACATCTCAGATTAAGTTGTGTGAGCTTATATCCACCCTCATTTCTGACACTTTGTTAGTAATACATTCTCCTAATATTTCCAACCCCCAGATTTATCAATGTCTAAAAATTTAAACCCGGATATGCTGTTTTGTTATGATCCCTAATACCTATATTCTTCATGCTGTGCTGCCTCTAAATATTTTCTTCAGTCTCATCAATCACATTCTCTTCAACACTACCTTTTCTCAGTGTTTATTAATCCTCTGATTTTAATGGTGCTCCAAATCAGCAGAGTTACCCACCCAACCCAAAGCACTTAAGATTATTAAAAGAACTTTTTAACTCTCCAACTATCAGTCTGAACATCCATGGTGATTTATTTTCTTTCTAATCTTGGATCACTATGAAGTTCTGAAATCTCTTTCTAAACATAGACAGTAGAGGCATACTAGGGAAGTATCATATGTTGCTAAGCACTAAAGTATCCTAGTTATCTCCAACCAACCCCATCACATTCACACACACATATCCCAGTCCACCCACTTCACTACACACATGGATCAGTAGCTAAATTTCTAAGTAACTATTCTCATTCCCCATAGCTATTCCAAAATAGTTCTTAAAAATATTCCCCAGTGTCTTATGTGATAGCCCCAACAACTTCTTAATTTGAAGAGTTTGCCTTCCTCTACAGAGAAAAAGTTGAAGTAATCAGTACTTACCCCTTTAGCCAACTGCAAATTTATTATCTGCCTCTACCCTAATTTTTTACTTCGACTCAAGAAAAACAATATTCATATGTTTATTGAAGAATAATCAAATGGTGCCTGGGTCAGAACTTCTCAAATTTTAATGTGCTCATGAATACTTGGACATACTGTTTAATGCAGATTCCACATGTCTAGAGTAGAGCTGAGATTCTAAAAATATCCCAGCAGTGCTCATGTACCTGGTCCATAGATAATATTTTGAATAACACATCCTCAATCACTATGACCTCCCTTTTCCTCGGGGATCGTGGTCTATCAATTCACTGGTCAACAGTGAGATCATTACTGATTTAAAAAGGCCCAGATCTATAGTATCTTGGTGTGCTAAACTTGAATATAACCCTGAAAATTTTTTATTAGCTCTCATTTTGAAGATATTTCATATAATTCATTTTATATGTTTCACCATGTAAATTTATCCAGTGGGACTGCAACAATATCCTAAATCAGCCTAGAATGATGTAATATTGCATCGCATTGCATAATACCATCATGCACACATCATCCAGAGTTGATTGCATCATTTTCTGATGCAATGCAATACCACTGCCAGGCGGCTGCTGAAGGAAGATGATGTCAGCAGTGCACTCTATAAAGCTCTGTCGGAAAGGTTGAGCACTGAAAATATTTCCCACTTTGTGTGAGACAGTTTAAGCTATTGTTTCATAGAATTATTATTATTTTGTCCATTTAGGCATAATACAGAACAGTGATGCCTTGAAAGTGCGTTAATAGCATGGACAATTTCTGCTCTAATTGTGGGGAGGTGACATTTGCCAACCAGAAGAAAAGTATCACTTGTCAAGTGAAGAAGACTTATCTTTACTTCGGATGCAAGTTTGTGACCAAGACAAGCCTTGGGCCCCGCATATATGCTGTGCTACATGTACAACACAGCTTTCACAGTGGTTAAATAGAAAAGGACCATCAATGCCATTCGCAGTCCCCATGCTGTGGAGAGAGCCAAGCAACCACAGAAAAGACTGTTACTTCTGTTTGGTTCTTCCTCTTTCCAGTGGAATAACAAAGCAAAGAAGTTGAGAACAGTCTACCCAAACATTCCGTCTGCACTGAGACCAGTTACATATAGTGAGGGACTTCCTATTCCAGAACCTCCAGCAGAATATTCTCTTGATTCATCTGATGAGGACAAGGGGGAGCCGACCTGTACTTCTCCTATTCCATCAGCATGCAGTGATCCAGATTTTCACTGTGGTGCATCATCAACCCCACACAGACTAAGATAGGAAGAACTAAATGACCTGGTTCGTGATTTGGACTTATCTAAGAACAAGGCAGAGTTGCCAGGATCAAGGCTCCAACAATGGAATCTTGTAGAAGAAGATGTCACAATTACTTTCTGTCAAAAGTGCCACCAGCAGTTGGAGCCTTTCTTCAGAAAGGAAAGTACTCTGGTATTCTGATCCGATATTGAGGGCCTCATGAATGCCTTAGAAATCACTTATGACCCACAAGAATGGAGACTATTTCTAGACTCTTCGAAACTGAGTCTTAAGGCTGTGCTTTTGCACAGTGGAAACTGTCTTCCATCTGTTCTATTCCTGAATAGCTGTACAAGAGACAAGTAAAGAAACCTAAGAAGTAGTCTATAACTTGATTTTTTAACAGGTGTTAACCATAGGCCTATTACTATTGGCATGCATTTCATGATGTAAACATCAATTTATTGCAGATTACAAAAAAATAAAAAACCTAGAGTCAAAATTAGAATTTGACTGTCCTGTTTGTGTTGAGCACATACAAATTGATAGGAAATGACTAATTTTATTTCAGTAACATGACTTTGTAAAAATTTGTTGACCAGTGTTATATCTTCTCTCTCTGCTGCACTTCCATGTTATTCCTCTACACTGACCGCTTAGATGATGCAGACATTTAAAAATAAGAAAAGAAAATGACAGCTTATCAAAGCTGGTGTTTAACTCCCTATCACATAAGCCCTTGCTTTCTGTCATGGCCAAGCTACATGGAAAATTCTAGTCTACAGTACTGCATGAACCTCCTCAGGGTCCACCTACTATTCAGTCTCTGAGATACGTATGATGCTGCTGCAAACTTCTCACTAAAAGTATGCTAAGGTTACCAATGTTTTGCTTAACCAAAGTGTTCGTTCTCTGGCATTTAATTACTTGGCAAATCTAACATTTAACACGTCTGTCTTTATTTGTGTTTCATTTAACAATTTTCTTCAGATTCTTGTACTACTTTCAAACTCTTAGTATGACTATCATAGTCCCTTCTTTCTCCGTGTATCTTCTCTATCCTGTCCAGTAAAATCAGCTCCTTATTTGTGTGTTTCCTTAAGTTCAGTCTGAGTCTTAGGTCCTCACACTCAACATTACCCATGGTATGAGCTAAAGCTCATTTGAAATATAGTCTCAATTACCCTGCATATAATACTTACATTCAGTTTAGGCATTCCCCATAAACTTCACTTATACTCACTCACTTCATTGCACAAGAGAAAATTTAAAACAATGGTATCTCAAATTTAGCTTACGATTTTCTTCCTCAAACCAACTATTTTCTCATATATTTTTTATGCTCCATGTTAACTATTCCAGTCAGAGCTGATCTACCCAACAGCAGATAGAGAGCCTAAGGACAAAAATATTTTCAAAATCTGGAAACAAAATAATTTCAGGACAAAGAAAATGTTTTGATTGTTTTGTCTTTTGAGATTCAATTAACATAAAATATTACATAGCTACAGGTATACAACATAAATATTTCATATTTGGATATATTACAAATTAGAACCACATAGATCTAGTTAACATCCATTTCCAGCCATTACAAAATTTTAAAAATTTTCTTGTGATGATTTTTAAGATCTATACTCTTTTACAACTTTCAAATATGCAATGCAAGTATATTTACTATAGTCACCATGCTATACTTTATATCCTTGTGACTTATTATACTACTAAAAATTTGTACCTTTCACCTCCTTAATCCATCTTGTCCACTCTGAATTTCTGCCTCTGGCAACCTCCAGTCTTTCTCTGAACTTTTGAGTTTGGTCTGTTATCTTGTTTTTAGATTCTATTGATAACCCAAGTCAGATCATATCATATATGTCTTCCCCTGCCAGACTTATCTCATTGGCATAATCCCCTTAAAGTCCATTCATATTGTTGCAAATGGAAACATTTCATTATTTTCATTGGTACTCCATTATGTTCCAATTACTATCCCATTTTTCTCTAGCCACAAATCCACTGAAGGCCACTTAGGTTGTTCCCACATCTTGATTATTGTAAATAATGCTGCCGTGAGCATGAGGGTCATATATCTTTTGATTTAATGATTTTGTTTAAATCAATATGCGAAACTGGATTTCAAATCCAGTTATTTTCCTTTTTTGAGAAACCTCCATTATGTTTTCTATGGTAGCTGTACCAGTTCATATTCCCACTAACAGTGCATAGGAGTTTCCTTTTCTCCACACACTTGATAAGATTTGTTATCTCTTACATTATTAATAATATCCATTCTAAAAGAAGTGAGATGATACATCATTGTAGTTTTGATTTGTACTTCACTGCTAGTAAGGTGGAACATATTTTTGTGTACCTTTTGGCCATCTTCATATCTTCTCTGGGAAAATGTCTATTCAAATCCTCTGTCCATTTTTCAATCAGATTTATTTTCTACTATTGAATTAAATGAGTTTTCATATATTGTGGATATTAACCCCTTATCATATGTAACAATTGTAGTTACAGATTTTCTTCTTCCTTTCTAATTTGGATGCCTTTGATTTCATTCACTGTCTAATTGTTCTGAATGAACTTACAGTACTATGTTGTATAAAAGTGGCATGAGTGACCACCCTTATCTTGTTTCTGATCTTAGAGGACAAGTTTTTAGCTATTCACCATTGAATATGATTTTAGCTATGGACTTGTCACATATGGCCTTAATTACATAAAATAGCTGTGTACCCTCTGTATTCACTTTATTGAATTTTTTTTCACCATTAATGGATATTGGATTTTTTCTGCATCTAAGAAAGTGATCATGATCTTTAACCTTCATTTTTAATGTGGTATATCATTTGACTGATTTATATATGTTGAGTCATCATTTTATTACTGGAATAAATTCAACTTATCTTGAGACACTTTTATTGTATTCTTGAACTTGTTTGGTAATATTTTGTTTAAGATTTTTACATCCTTGTTCATTAGGAACATTGCCTATAATTTTCTTTTCTGGTTACTTTCTTATCTAGTTCTAATAAATCATGCTAATGCTGACCTTATAAAATGAGTCTGGAAATGTTCCCTCCTCTTCTATTTTTGGAAGAGTTTGAGATGAACTGTTATTAAACTCTGAATAATAAATACAATCCTCTAATGAAGACATATGGTCCTGGAATTTTTTTTACTAAGACTCAATATAATTATTAGAAATTAGTTTATTCAGGTTTTTATTTCTTTGTGATTCATCTTGAAGGTTGTATATTTCTAAGAGTTTGTCCACTTCATTTAGGTTCTCTAATTTGTATGTATGTAATTGCACATAGTGGTCTTTTAATATGCTTTGTATTTTTGTAGTAATAATCAGACACTGAGTAACAGGTTGTCTAATCTCAACATTTTTGTGAACTTTCCACTTTTATTCCTGTAATTGATTTCCAGTGTTATACCATTTGGTCAGAAAAGATGTTTGAGATGATTTTTATTGTCTTAAATGTAATAAAACTTATTTTGTGGCTTAATATATGATCCATTTTGACAAACATTCCATGTTTAATGTTAATATACACTTAAGGATTAAGGTATATTTTGCTGCTTTTGAAAAGACTGTTCTTGATATCCATATGTTCATCTAGTCTAACCTGTCATTTTAAATCAATGGTTCTTTATTTTTCTGTCTTGATGATCTATCCATTGATACAGGTGGAATATAAAATTCCCCTACTATTGTATTGCTATTTACTCTTTAGATCTATAAATATTTGCTTTATGAATAAGTGCTCCTGTGTTTTGGTGTATACATATTTATAAATATTATATTCTTGTCAGATTCACCTCTATCTTTATATGATATCCTTCTCTGCCTCTTAATGAAGTCTTTGTTTTAATGTTAATTTTGTTTGACAAGAGTATAACTAACCAGCTTTCTTTTGGTTTCCGTTTGCAAAGCATCCTTTTCCATACATTCCCCCTCATTTTATAGCTATCTTTACATCTATAGTGAGTATCTTAGAGGCAACACATAGATGAGTATTCTTGGTTGGGAATTGTTTTTCTTGCAGGATTGTAAATGTGTCATGACACTCTCCTCTAGCCTGCAAAATGTGTGCTAAAAAACCTGCTGATGTTCTTGTGTGGTTTCCCTTTTATGTAACAAGTTGTTTTTCTTTTACTGCTCTAAGATTCTCTCCTTATATTAAATTTTTTAGTGAAGCTTCCTGGGCTTACTAGATCTTGATGTCTGTTTCCTTCCTCAGGTTCAGGAAGTCTTTAGGCATTATTTCTTCAAATAAGTTTTTGCTTCTTTCATTCTCTATTCTCCTCAGAGACCCCCGTAATGCAAATATTAATCATTTAGAATTTTCCCATAATTCCCTTAAACATTGTCACTTTTTATTCTTTTGTCTGTTTGCTGCTTTGGTTTGTGGTTTCCATTGCCCTGTCTTCTAGTTTACTGGTTCTTTCTTCTGCTTCATATAGTCTGTTGTTAATCCCTTTAGAGGAGATTTCAGATCAGTTATTTCATCCCTTAGCTCTATCCATGTCAAATTCCTAACAAATTCCCCTCTTCTCCCCAGTCCAGTGAACATCTTTATTACTATTATCTTTACTTCTTTATAAAGTGAATTACTTATTTCCGCTTCCTTTAGATTTTTTATTATGCATTCTTACTTTGTTCTTTCATTTGGAATATATTCCTGTTTACTTGTTTTATTTGCCTCTCTGTTTGTTTCTATGTATTATATGAAACCACCACCTCTCCCAGTCTTCAGGAGGTAGCCTCTTGTATGAGATAAACCTTATCATGTAATTTGGCTGGAGTTCTTGGTTATCCTTTTTGAATCTTTGCCATTGTCCAGGCAGTCTATTCTATTTTTAATAGCTTCCAGTTGTTGAGGGTGTGCCAAGATCTACAATGTCCCAAAGGAGAGAAAAAAGTTAACACCTAAATTCAACATATTGAAAGGTAGGCCTCAGACAGAAGGTTTTCAAGTATTCAGATATCTAGAACCCCTGTGGGATTGTAAGTTTAAGCCCTACTAGCAATCAGACCAGGCAAACTTCTCCCATGAATTACAGTGACAGAAATCAAGACTTTAGATGAGTATATCTGGGATGTATGGGACAGTTGTAGTAAAACGAAGGGCAAGTGCAAAGATGGTGCCCCTTGACCTGTATTCTACGAGGTCTCTAAAAGTGAACCAGCTCAAATTGAAACTCTAGGACAAGCAAATAGGCCTCTTTCACAAAAGACTGAGAATATGATTCAGTCTACTGTCTGTGTAGTACCTTGGAGTGGTAGTCTGTCTCTAGCTGCTATAGTTCTGTAGGACCCTAGAACATATGCCCCCTTATACATTAGATTCAGATCATCAGATGTATTCTCTGAGTGACAGCTGCCTCAAAAACTGAGCACAAACATGTAGAAGAGCTAACCTACAAGAGATACATAATGCTTTTGAGCACAGCAAAGGGAAAACACAAATATACCTCCTGCCTTCCAAGGTACTAGAAAGCTTTCCTGTCAGCCATTGGATGTATGTTTTACTAGAAACCTACCTTTCAGGTTGGAGTTATGATGATAAACTTAAGGAACTCTTTCACAGAAAAACTGAGCTCCCGGATCTGTTGTCATGTTGTGCCAGAGAGTGGTAGCTGTTTAAGAACTTTTTTTCCGTTGTTTACAGTCTTGTGAGACCCAAGAGCACAAGTCTCACTGGCCATGGGACGTCAAATTGCTCCCTGACAACAGCCACAATAATTAAGTTCCAGATAAGTGTATATGTTCCTTTCTGAGAGTTACCAAAGAGTTGTAGAAAGTAGAGAGTATGAGTATTTCCTCCTCTATCCTCTGTTCCCTAAGGGTACCCCTGTGGGCCCTTAGATCATGCCAGATCAGAAGCCTGACCCTCAGGTCAAAGTTCCTGGATAAGCAAACAGGGTTCTTTTTCAGAAAGGCTAAGGATATATTTCTGCTTGCTTTCTGTACATTGCCCAAGATGTAGTAATCTGCCAACAATTTTATCTTTGATTGTTATAGCCCTATGTTATTCAGAAAGCAAGCCACCTAGTCAGAAGCTCATACAGTCAAAGGGCATTTTCTGGACTAGAGTTGCAAAAAATGACATGAGATAGAAAAGCTGGGCTACCAGATATATGTCAAGCTCTACTCTGAGAGATACTGGTGCTGTGGAACAAAGCAGAAGAAGAGGGCAAATAGAGAGCCAGTCAAGAAAATAAAATGGTACCTACCAGGTTTAACAAGGTAGGACAGCACAAAATCAGTGCCCACTAGCACCTTTTCTATAGTGTGTTCTGGAATTAGTGAGTTGTTTTTTGTTTGGTACAACTACTTGGATACCAATGTGACAAGCTCCATTGGTTTTTAAAACAAGGACTTGCTTTGAGGACTTGTTTCTTAGGTGCAGACCTTAACACTGGTGTGCCTTTTGTGGTAAGCAAATCCTAAACTCTTCAAAAAGTCTGTGAGTTCCCTCCTAACTGTAGGTCACACCATGCTGATTGGGATTTGAGACCACATCTCAACCTCTTCTAAACATTATTTTACTTTAATTCTCACATTCGGGTCTCCCTGGTGGCGCAGCGGTTGAGCGCTGAGCTGTGGAGCTGTCGGCAGCACGCGATGCGAGTCCGACACCAAGCCGGGGAGAATCCCACATGGTGGGGCAGACCACTCCTGCCTCTCCAGCTGCTCCCCTCAGCAGTGTATTTCTGATCTGCCTGTTCTGCTCCCCACTCTGTCTCTGGTGAACCCTTTCACCGCCCCACACCTCTGGCCTGTACCCCAGCTTGTATGTATAAATAAATTTAAAAAAAAATAAAAAAAAAGTTTAATTCTCACATTCAATCAGTTATTGCTTAATGTTAATTCTATACCATTTTATAGATATCATCTTAATTCTGGCCCTTTGATGAACTACTCAGTAATTCCTAACTGGGCTTCTGTCTCCTGTCTTATTCTCATGACTACTCTTCGTTGTCTGGTGATTATTCTAAAATGAAATGCCAGTGATCACATCTCTGTTTAAAAATCCTGCAAGTGCTTTGACTATCCTGAAGAAAAAAAAGATTGCATACTACCTCTTTCCTGACCTGTGGTTTCCAGGTCTTGCTAGTTTTATTTCCCTTTTTAGAGTCAATATGCACTCTAGGTTAACTTACGCGCAGTTACTTATGCCTGGTATTCTGTTTATATCTGCAGGCATTTGCTTCTGACTGAGAAAGCCATTTCTCCCCAGTAAGCAGAATAAATTCCTAACCAACTTAATAACCTCTCCATATTCATGAAAACATAGAAAGTACATGTAATTACTTATATAGTATTCCTCCTATGTTGTAAGTTATAAGTACACAATTCAGACACCACATGGTTTTGTGTCTTATTATTTCCTTTGTGTATCACTTAAGACCATGGAGGGCAGGGATTTTCTCTTATTAATCCATATGTCTTCAGTGCCTGACATAGATAGTCATTGAACAAGTGTATTTTGGGTTACTGAATAAAATAACGAACTATGTGACTGTATAACTTAGATATATATTTTATTAAAAATGTCAATAGTAACAACCATATTTGAAAGTGGCATGAAAATCTCAGTTCAAGTCTTCTATTCACTTCTGATTATATAGTTATAATGTCACTCTAACTTCAGAATGCTCAAAAGCAATACATAAATGAACAATAGTTTGATATAATAGAACTCAATTATGAAATGTGATGTTCATGATCAGTAAGAATACATGCAGGGCCTCCCTGGTGGCCCAGCAGTTAATCACTGAGCTGTGGAGCTGCAGGCAGCAGCAACGCAGGTTTGCGAGTTTGCCGCCCGGCCGGCGAGATTCCCACATTGCATGGCAGACCTCTCCTGCCTCGCCCGCTGCTCCCTCAGCAGTGTATTTCCATCGATCTGCCTGTTGTGCTCCCCACTCTGTCTCTGGTGAAACTTCTCACCGCCCCATGCCTCTGGCCTGTACCCCAGCTTGTATGCATAAATAAAAAATACATCTTAAAAAAATAAGAATACAGGCAGCACATGGCTTTAAATATGAAATATTATCATAAACTAAACTAAAATATTTATTTGCTGACCAAATTTTCTGATCAAAATATTTTGAGGAATTTTTCAACTCTTTCCTATTTTAGTGACCTAAATAATTTTTGGAAGTACCCAATATATTCAATCCAAATGAAAAATCTTCATATAGATTCTCTATAACTGAAGTTATGTTTTAAAATGAAGTCAGCCAAATGAGTGGTGAAAAATTATGTGACACTATCTTCGCTTTCCTTTATGATTTCTTTTTTTTTTTTTTAAGATGTATTTATGCTTACAAGCTAGGGTACAGGCCAGAGGCATGGAGCAGCGAGAGGGCTCACCAGAGACAGAGTGGGGAGCAGAACAGGCATATCAGAAATACACTGCTGAGGGGAGCAGTGGGCAAGGCAGGAGAGGTCTGCCACGCCATGTGGGAATCTCCCCAGCCGGTCGTCGAACTCGAGTTGCTGCTGCTGACTGCTCCACAGCGCAGCACTTAATAGCTACGCCACCAGGGAGATCCTGATTTCTTTTTTTTAAAAGGTTTATTTATTAATGTATACAAGCTGGGGTGTAGGCCAGAGGTGTGGGAGGGTGAGAGGATTCACCAGAGACAAATTGGGGAGCAGAACAGGCAAATCTACTGAAGTACACTGCTGAGGGGAGCAACGGGTGAATCAGGAGAGATCTGCTTCACCATGTGGGAATCTCCCTGTCTGGGCATTGAACTCATGGTGCAGTGACTCTGGATAGCTTCACAGTACTGTGGTTAACCCATTGCACCACCAAGCAGGCCCTCCTTTAATGATTTCTAATTGAACAGTATTTTTAGATGGGATAAATTATTCTTTACCTAGTACCTACTCTAACATAAAAAATAATCATTAAAACATATCACAGATATGTCTCAAATATATTTAGCTCATCAATTTGGGTTGGAGCAATTTATTCATTAATTAAACCAAATATTTACCCATTGCATACACAACAAACACTCTTCTGTTTGTGGGGGCACTGCAGGGAATAAAACCAGAGTTTGCAATTTAAGAGAACACACAGACTAAACTAAAGATTGATGAGTGTTAGGGATTGAATATTCACATCCTCCCAGAATTTATATGTTGAAAATGCAACCCCCTATGTGTGTACAATGGAGAGAGGATAACTATGGATATAATCAGCTTACATGATAAATACGTACACAGTAGGCAAGAACTTATAAACCACATGATTGTAGACTCTTATAAAAGCCATTAAAAGGTATTAAGTGAGTGGTTGACTTCATTAAATTTGGGAAGGTGCAACTCTAGTGATAAGACTACTTAATCCTTTAAAATGGCACTGTCAAAATTCAGGTAGGAGAGCATGGTAACTTTTTTCAGAAAACAGCACTAGTACTAGAAAAAAAATACTTCAAAAAGTATTAAGAAGGTGGAATGAAATGTATCTTAATTACTAGAGAAATTTTCATTACAATGTCAGGTTGGAAAAGTATGAATTCTATTTTCAGGCCTCAGAATTAATGATTATTCTAAAAAAATTCTTGTAATGATCTCTAAATTTAACATAATTATCAAAAAATAAATTTATACATACTCCATCTCTCAGACCTCCTATAATCCAAGTCATTAAAACTCCCAAACTTCAGTTTTAAATGTCACCAACAAAAAGAAAAGTAAGGTTTCTTTAAAAGAAAATATAAGGATTAGGTTGACTAGAAAATATACTAGAAAATGTTCAATCCTCTTGCAGATAAAATGAGGGATTTTAATCGCATTGGGTCTTTAATATTGTTTTTAATATTCCTATTACTTATCATGCAAGGAGAGATTTGGCAGATGTTTTCACCAGGATCATATTTCTTACATGGGCCATAAAAGGGAAATTATAAAATTTTAACATATAATAATCATTTGTAATTCTGTAAGTTTGGAAAGATAACGTACAGCTAGATTTCTAAAGGTCTTGTAAGCCATGACAATATGTTGATCAAAAATGTTTTGATTTGAAAACTTGAAAATTTGAGAGATGTGAAAAGTAATTCATATATGACTAGCTAGGCAGTAACTAGAAACCATCAGGTTGATATATTTAGAAAATGATTCCCAATGTGGCATTCTTTACATATGCTTTGTATTTGTAGAATATGTCCCTCTTGTCTTTTCATCTGTGTGCACATTGGTATTAAATATTCTAATTAATAAAAAGGAAACTAATCACATTGTGAACAGCAGAGCTCTGAATTCTGATAGACCACCATAAAAGAAATAATAATTCCATAACTCAGGGCTTCCTGTCTGAGACTGTGGTTGATAAATGGTGACATCTTACCCAGTCATCTGCTATATTACAAGCTGCTGTTTGATTGAGATATTCTTAAAAGCTACAAGAATAAAAAATTTAAACAATAACATGTGCCAAAAAGAGATGCTGTCATAGTGGGTCGAGCAAACCAGAATATGCCATATGAAATGGGCAGTGAATGAGGGGCTAAAGTCCTGGCACCAAAGGAAGGAAAAGCTGGTAAGTCATTTCTGTTAGAACACAAGAAAAATAAACAAACAAACAAACAAACAAACACATTCATATGATAATTTGAAGAAAGTTTGTTAGTGAATATTATGTTACAAATCCATAAATAATAGTGCATCATCTACAGCTAGGGATATAAAACTATTAACACTCCTAGACCTAAGAGATAAGGTAAAAAAAAAAAAAATAGTTAACAGAAAGTGGAAGCAGAATCTTGTAGAGTGGGATACCATTGCAGAAATCTGAAGTAGCTTCAAGGTGTGCAGCCTACCTGATTAACTATGCACAGAAATAGGCCAAACTCCTTTACCCTCAACCCTCCTTGGGTTCTCCATTAGAGAAAGCCAAATGGAAGTCTAAGGGAGTGGAATTGTGTTGAGGTAATCTAAGCAGAGCTAAAATTGCAGTCAGGGCACAGAGTACACAAGGATGGAAAGCAAGTCAAAAGTGGAAAATGGTTGAAACCAGCAGAACAAATTTCAGGAACCATCAGCCAAAATGAAGAACCATGGAAACATCTGTCAGTAGGTTAATGGAGTGTTCAAGAGTGTAGGCTACGGGCCTCCCTGGTGGCGCAACGGTTAATCGCTGTGCTGTGGAGCTGTTGGCAGCGGCGACGCGAGTTCGACGCCCGGCCGGGGAGAATCCCACATGGCGCGGCAGACCTCTCCTGCCTCGCCCGCTGCTCCCCTCAGCAGTGTATTTCTGATCTGCCTGTTTGCTACCCGCTCTGTCTCTGGTGAACCCTCTCTCTGCCCCACGCCTCTAGCCTGTACCCCAGCTTGTATGTATAAATAAAAAAATAAATCTTAAAAAAAAAAAGAGTGTAGGCTACAGAATATTGTTGAAATGGACCAATATTTCATCAATATATTAATGGCATTTTTGTAGATATTAAAAGTAGATTTTTTTTGCCTTTTTTCTCATAACCAAAGTATATTTCAAAATATATGTGTTCTTCAACCTTCTTTACAAATAATAATAGATATGTACCATCGATATACCTATCCTTTCAGAAGGACTGTTCTATAATATAAAAGACAAAGATATTTGTTCATATAGTGGTACATATTTATACCAAAAATGGTTGCTCTTACTATGTAAATATTAGTTACATTTGTGCTTAGAAAATGAGACAATGAGGATTAATGAATATGTATGTGTTATGATGTATTCATTAATATTCATAAGGTTATACATTTATATAATAATCCATTGTCTAGGTGTGTGAAACAATTGTTTCTTTTTTATATGCCTGAAATTACTCTTAATGATATATTCCTATGGGTGGAAGCCAAACTATGTCTCTGTGTCTTTAATAACTAAAGCCAAAATTCCTGCTGTGAATGTTAGCAAGCTATTGAGATTAATTTTGCCTTATTTATTAAGGATTGCCTATACTATATATTTCCAACAGAAGGGAAGAAAACTTAGTTATATTGACCTTCACACAAAATATGACCATTTGGGATATAGAGAAAATAAAATGCATGAAAATTTTGCAGACAAAGTAAAGACTATCAGGCACCTAAATTGGGCTCAACTGTACTCCGAATTTAATTCTTTTTTTTTTAAGATTTATTTATTTATGCATACAAGCTGGGGTACAGGCCAGAGGCATGGGGCGGTGAGAGAGTTCACCAGAGAGAGAGTGTGGAGCAGAACAGGCAGATCAACGGAAACACACTGCTGAGGGGAGCAGCGTGGGAGGCAGGAGAGGTCTGCCACTCCATGTGGGAATCTCCCTGGCTGGGCATCGAACTCCGGACAGCTCCACAGCACAGTGCTTAACCGCTGTGCCACCAGGGAGGCCCCTGAATTTAATTCTAAACTTATGAAAATATGTGTTTATAAAGATACACATTATATACATTTCTATTCTGGAATATATGCACATAAGCACATAAACCTGTGGTGGAAAATTGTTTTCATAGAATTTTTTTAAAATCAGAAGTTTATCATAAAGGTTTTATTTGTACTGTTATGGTCAACATTATGACATCTTCAGCACTGTTTTCTAAAAGACACAAATGTGTAATATAATTAGGTAGTTTTATAAAGGGATTTTTGTGAGATTAAATTAATGCATGTAAAGCTCTTTGATTGGTGCCAGGCACATACTGAGTCCTTTTCAACTGTTAGTGTTTAGTTATCATTATGGAGACTAAGGGAATAACTTTAAACAATGACTTGATTGAAACATTAATGACTTATAAAATATATGTAGGTATTTGACTTCTGATCATCTAACTTAGTACTAGGATAGAATTTACAGACTAAGAATAGATGGTTAACATGCCTGTTGAATTCTCATTCCCTTGACACATTTTAGATTTTAGTCAATTAGCACAGTAATGTTTAAAGATGAATTCTAACATAAAATTTTGTTGTTTTATGTAAGACCCGTATGATCACATATCATTCTCAAACAATAAATATTTGATTTTAATAAGATTATTTTGTTTTACCATCATATATAGACGAACAGACTGAACCAAGTAGAATACCAAAAATCTCCAAGAATTATTTAACAAGAGCATATCACTGATTAAAGTAAATTAATCATTAAAAATTTGAGCATTTATCATCCTCTTGTAGATTAGTGTTTTACATTTTCTCTGTGTCCCTCCAGAGTCAATTTTCACTCTCTTCAGAATGACCAACTGGGAATGTATATCTAGAGATTCATTTGTCATTGTTTTCTAATTGAATTTAGTCAATTGGAGCACTAGGAAAAATCAGAGGGAAAAAGATAAGTGAATTCAGGGTACCTATTCCCCTGCTCCCTCCTTCTTGGTTTGGATTGGCTGGATGCTCTTCCCAACTGAAGACCAAGTTTGTCAAGTTTTCCTCTACAAATTACTTTCATTGCAGGTTCCAGTGTTGTCTGATGTAGTCTCATCACACTAGTTAAATGACCATCAGACTTATCATGGGTTGGAGATCAAATAAAGGATGATATTGTGAGGTCTAGTAGATTTGGCACTTAGTCATTATGGTGACAAGAGTGTTTATAAAATGATGGGAACAGTACATTTGCTTCCGTGACCCTAGGGAGATTATATATGGAACGGAGACGCTAAAAGCTGTACATATCCAAATGACAGTTTGACTGAACAATCAGATAACCTTAATAATAGCTCTAAGAGGGCCTCCCCGGTGGCGCAGCGGTTAAGCGCTGCGCTGTGGAGCTGTCGGCAGTGGCGACGCGAGTTCGACGCCCGGCCGGGGAGTATCCCACATGGCACGACAGACCTCTCCTGCCTTGCCTGCTGCTCCCCTCAGCAGTGTATTTCTGATCTGCCTGTACTGCTACCCGCTCTGTCTCTGGTGAACCCTCTCGCCGCCCCACGCCTCTGGCCTGTACCCCAGCTTGTATGTATAAATAAAAAAAAATAAATAAAAATAATAGCTCTAAGAGTCTCCATCTTCTATAGTTGCAGTGCATGCTAGCCTAGTAGTCAGAAGAACCAAATAGATGTAGTAGTGCCAGATAAATGTTAAAACTACCCAGTATACATCTATTCAAGGACACTGGAAGAATGGATTGAGACTGAAAAATGTGGTTGGAACATTTATAAGAAAGACTCAAACCTGAAATATTTGAACTCAAATTCCTTTAAATTTTTCTTTCCACAAGAAATGGACATTCCTCTTTTTTTTTTTTTTTTTTAACTCTCCATTAAGATCTTTCCTTAAAGATTTCACCTGGAAAACTGCTTCATAAGCAATTTTTCCTATCACCCACTGTATCTCTGTTGTCCCTTCCTTCTTAATGAAAATTATAACCTTACAAATTTTTATAAGAAGTAATTTTTCCAGGCAGAAATAGACCATAAAATCTGAAATTACCTACATCATGTTCAATATAAGTCTGATGCTCCTGAATTAGAAAGATTCTAAGAATATTGGACCAAAAAGAATGGAATATAAATTTGACAATGTTGAATTTATAGATATAAGTACTTTCACCTGGTTAAAAATATAATGTACTGGGGTGAACACATAGGCATGCCATTAAAAGTCTGCAGAGTTAGCAAATTCAAGTCTTGACTTCAGACTATAAGGTGGTTTACAGATACCTAAGGTTGAAATGCTTGAATTCCCTAATATACAGTAATGGAATTAACCCTGAAAACTCAAAGGTGGAAGTATGTAAAGTAAATGTTTTGTGTGCTCTTTTTGGTCAACCCTCATTCATATCCACAAAGAGGGTTCTGAAGATATTATTTTCACCAGGGCATCATGAAAGGTATTAGCTAAGGAAACATCAGCATCCTTAAAATGTTCAATTATGCTTGTCCTTTCCAGTCCGATGGTGGTGATGGGAAATGCTGCAATGGCATTGAATTATCTGATACCAATTTAGGAATAGCATCCAACAGTGTTTGAAGCTAGTTTGGTAATGATAGCAGCAGTTACTACAATGAAATAAAGGATTAGAATAGTAGAATGTTTTGACCTGCACATATATGTGGTGATGGCCATGTGATTATAGTACCTAGCAACATTTAAGTTACCTCCTAAGGTACTAATTTGTCAAATTCCTGTGCTAAGATAATATAGATATAAATACATAGGTATGTATGGAGATTGTATGTATATATGTATATAGAGATATATGCAGAGAGATAGAATAGTTTTGTGAGCAAGAATGTAACTCTGGTTACCACTGTGAGATTCATGGTCACCTCCCCAGATATTTCTGCTTATAGGCCTAAAGATCTTTGACTAAGGTTTTGGGTAAAGGTGATTAAAATTTATAAACATATTGGAAATGATGCACAGCATATTGGAAATTATCAGACAAAGGTCCAGTAGGGGATAAAAGTAGCCACTTATATGTCATACAACTGTATCAGAAATTATAGTTTATGCCCAAAATTGAATTGGACCTCAAAATTTCTTTATCCTGCATAAAGCCCAGTTGTAGGATGAGAAGTTAGATAATTATGCACCTCCTTATACAGAGAGCTACTTCAGATGCTTTTTCCATATTGATAATAGTATAACAGGCACATTCAAATTATTATGGATAACAGTATCCAAAGAAAATCCAACCATGGCTGAACTATATTCACTCAACTCTCCTGGTGTCACAGTATTAACAATCATCAAAACAAAGCCATATTCTCCTATTGGAAAAGATTACTATGTGGAGACTTAAGTGCTAATATTTTAGTGTTCATAGACATAATTGCCTTTGTTATTGGATTAAGTGATAATAGCGACAAAGGATTGGGATAATTGTCTCTATAGTTTTGCTATCTTTTATATTTATGATTCACTATATGAAATGCCTTTGATCATATTTTTAAATTAGTTTCATTTATTCAACACTTTTTTCCATTGTAGATAATTATAGTGGTCCATATGGTATTATATTTAAGGACTTGAAAACTACTTCTTAGACAACTACTTAAGTAATTGTAAACATTCCCTGTATCTTGGAGAGTATGTATATTCATTGCTTTGAGATCTGTATATGTGTTTGTAAATAATATATATTATGAAAGTTTCTAGAAATTATTGAAGTAACATTGAATTATAAAGTTTTGTGTTTCAGGTGTGCATCATTATAAATGAGTATATATATATATTAAGTGTATATATATATTAAGTTCACAACTAAAAGTCCAATTCTATCTTTCATCATAGAGTTGATACCTTTTACCTGATTTAATCACCCTTCTTTCTTCTCACTTCTGGCAACCACTAATTTGATCTTACAGTTTAAATAGTCATTTTGGTTTTACATCATTCATTCACTTGTTTTGTTTCTCTATATATCACATATAGATTAGATGCTATCTGTCTGTCTCTTTGTGACTTGTTTCACTAAGCAACTACTAAGTCTGTCAATGTTCCAAATGGCAAGACTTCATCTTATTTTATAGCCAAGTAGGACTCTCTTTTATATATATATCACATCTTCTCAATCCACTAATCTTTAGCTGGGCACTTAGATTGTTATCATAACTTGGCTATTATATATAGTGCTGAAATGAACACAGGAGATAGAGAGAGAGAGAGAGAGAGAGAGAGAGAGAGAGAGAGAGAGAGAGAGAGAGAAAGAGAGAGAGAGAGAAAGAGAAAGTTTGTGTGTGTGTGTGTTTGAGTAATGCTTTTGCATGCTTTGGGTAGACACTTAGGAGTGGGATTGCTGGTCCTATGGTATATTTATTTTTTTATATTTTGAGAAAACTCCATACTGTTTTCCATAAGGGCTGGACCAGTCTACATTCTCACTAATAGTGTATAAGGAGTCCTTATTTCCATATCCTTGCCAACACATGTTATTTCTGGTCTTTTGAATATGGGCCATTTTTATAGGTATGACATGGTGTCTCATTGTGGTTTTTATTTGCATTTCCCTGATAAGTGATGATGAGCATTTTTCTTTATATTTATACACATATAGATATATATCTGTGAGTATGTGTGTTTATATTGATAGGTAGGTATGTAAATAGGTAGGTAGGCAGGTAGGTAGGTAGGTAGGTAGGTAGGTAGATAGATTAGATAGATCGATTAGATAGATAGATAGATAGATAGATAGATAGATAGATAGATAGATAGATATGGCATGTATATTGCATATTAGCACCCCTGGTATGAAATATCTTCTTCCATTCAATATGTTCTGTTTTCATTTAGTTGATACTTTCTTTCACTTTATATAAAAGATTTTTAGTTTGTTTTAATCCTAAGTGTTCTGTTTGGCTTTTGTTTCCTTTGCTGTTTGTGTCGAGTTCTCAAAGACATTTTTAACACTTTGTGGTCCGCTCACGTATTAGTATGTGTTCTTGTCACCAGTATCAGATGTTCGCTCACGTATTAATACGTATTCATCTAGTCTCCGGTTTTTCACTCCACGGTGGGTTTATTTGGAACTATTAGGAGCTATTTCTTTGATCATACTCAGTCTAGAAACTTTACACATTGTTTTGGTGAAAGTGTAAGGTGTTTTATGAGAGCTATTACAGTTTTTTTAATATCCAGTAGTTCAGGAGTTGTGTGTGTTTTATTGAATGCTTATACCATTCATGCGGTGGCACAGAAAATGGCCGACCCCAAGGGCTGGTAAATTTAAGGGCACCGGCACACAAAATGTTAAGGATGATGTTAAGGAGTCAGTCAGTCACCTGTGTTTTCTTTTATTTATTTTTATGGTTTCAGGTTTTATGTCCAAGTCTTTAATCCATTTTAAATTGACTTTTTGGTGCATGGGTTTAGATAGTGGTCCAGTTTCATTCTTTGGCATCTGACTGTCCACTTTTCCCAAAATTAATGACTGAAGTCTTTTCTTGATTGATTGTAGTCTCTAGTCTCTTTTGACATAATTTCCCCCTTATATTTGTCTGGTTATTTCTGGATTGTCAGTTTTGGTCCATTAATCTGTGTGTCTGTTTTTATTCTAATACCATGCTATTTTAATTACCATCACTTTGTAATATACTTTGAAATTGGGGAATATGACACTTCCATTTTTAGTTATTTTTTAATCAGAATTATTCTTTACTGGGGGGAGGGAGCTCTTCTGTAATTCAAAATAAATTTCATGATTTTTGTTTTATTTCTGTGAAGAATGATGTTGAAATATTGATAGGATTTGTATTAAATCTGTATATTGCTTTCGGTAGGACAGCCACTTTAATGATCTTCCAATTCATGGACACAAACTACCTTTCCATTTATTTGCATGTTTCTATTTCTTTGATGTCATATTTCCTGTCTACAGATCTTTTATTTTTTGGCTAAATTCATTCCTGCCATTTAATCTTGATACAACTATAAGTGCTTTATTTTCCTGATTTTTCTTTCTGTTCATGTGCCTAGAGAAACATGAGAGACTTTTGTATATTAACTTTGTACACTGATATTTTAAAGATGATTGTCAACATATTTATATATTTGCTAAACTATTGAAATAATATTTATATTCAAACTATCTTCTAGTAGTTATTCTACTGTAGACTTTATGCTGGATGTCAAATCAGAGTAGCTAAAAAATATACAGACTTTGCAAATAACGTAACACACTCATTTATTTCTGGTAGTGAGAAATTGAGCTAATTCTTTGCTTTGCTAAAGAGGAGGAAAATGTGGGTTTAAGAATTCTTTAAACTGCTCAAATTTTCTATTATTTTAACCTATGACCTATGACTTCAGGACAATAAGTTAATATGGTAAAAAATGAAAATTCCTCAGCACAGTTAAGTAGGTCACATTGTACCTAGTATAGAATATATTTTATGGTTGACATTTTAACAACATCATAATATCTATCTCTGTCAGGGGGTTTAATTGTAGTTCCTAGGTTCCAAGAAAAGAAGAAAATTAATTTCCACTGATATTGCATTTGTCCAGGTAAACTTGTATGCTTGAAAAGAGGAAAGAGCTGAAGATAATTTAAAAATTGGGGGCAATACAAACTTCTTTAGATATTTGTGTCATAGTCCTTTTAAGCATTTTATCAGCTCTTCAGTCTGAAGTTAACAATATATTCATAATCAAGGAAAGGAATATAAATACATTTATATTTTTAAATAGGGAATCAAAGAAACATTAAAAACCCTACTATCAAATTAACTAAAAACAAGAACTAATACTTCATAAATGTTCCCTAATTATCTTTTTGAAATTGTGATTTGTGTGACAGCTATATTTACTAATCTAAAAATTCTATATGCAATCATATCAGATTCTTTTGTTCTATTTAGGCAAAAATGTATTAACAAAAAATGGCACTGCCTTTAAAGAAGATTCATGCTAATTATTTGATACTTGTTTCAGTCATCTACCTGCTGCATGTTTCAGTAGCTCAATTGTTTCCAGAAGCACATATGTCATACATTTTATTGGGTAATAGAGGCGCAACCACAAGAATGGTTATCTGAGTCATCAAGAGTTTTACAAATTAATGAAGTGAGATCTTTCAACGTAGTCATATTTACTCTACCCTTCCATATTTTCTGACTATTTAGGTGCTCTCAAATACTGTTCCCTCGGGAGTACAATGTGATTAATATTCAAAGAAGCTATTAAAAATGACAATTTTCTTGGACCTCCCTGGTGGCACAGGGGTTAAATTCTCAGCACTATCAAGCTATCACCAGCCTCTGCTGCTTGAATTGGATCCCCGGCCAGAGAGGTAACCCACATGGCACAGAGGACCTCTCCTGTCTCACTCTCTGCTCCCCTCAGTAGTGTATTTCAGTAGATCTGGCTGTTCTGCTTCCCACTCTGTCTCTGGTGAGACACCCCACACCTCTGGCCTATACCCCAGATCATGAATGCATGAATAAATAAAAATTAATCTTTAAAGATGACAATTTTCTTAACTGCCATATAATAAATTGTGTTTCAAAAACAAAACTAGCTTATGCAAAAAATCTATAGTATAAACATGAAAGCAATCAACCAAAAATGTGATTTCCCAAAACTGAATGTCACAAAAGTTAGACCACTTGAATTAGATGATAGGTAGAAACTGAGGGTCACTACAATGAGGAGGGGCTCTGATGTCATATGCCTGATTTTCTAAAGCAGTATTAAAACATTGCTTGTTTCATTATTTTTTTTAAAGATGTATTTATTTTGCATACAAGCTGGGGTAGGCCAGAGGCGTGGGGCAGTGAGAGGTTTCACCGGAGACAGAGTGAGGAGCAGAACAGGTAGATCGACAGAAATACACTGCTGAGGGGAGCAGCGGGCAAGGCAAGAGAGGTCCACCACGCCATGTGGGAATCTCCCTTGCAGGGTGTCTGACTCGTGTCACCACTGCTGACAGCCCCACAGCACAGCGCTTAACTGCTACACCACCAGGGAGGCCCTGTTTCATTATTTTTATTGGAGAATTTCAAATATTTCCTTACCCAGATATTTGTCAAATTTGCTATTGATAGATGGATTTAGATGTTGATCAAAATTGGTAAAATTTATTTCTTAAATGTAAAACATGTAAATATGCTTTTATTTTGCAATATTGGAAGCTCTCTCTTTGGGTGCATAGATAACATGGTTTTGAAAATGAAATATTAAGTTACAGGTTGAGTTGTATCTTTGTGAAATGAAATGGCCATGTCAATAAGAATTATGACTAAGTTATTGATAGGCAAAATGGCTTTTAAAACTCCTAATGATTCCTGTGGTGTATTTATAAACCATAAATATATATTGGATAAAAGGCATATCATTTTAAATTCCCCTTTATAAAAATCAGCATCTAAAGTGTTGTTATATTTTGTTTATATTAGAGGAATAAAGCCTTAAAATAAACATGTATACACTCGTGTGTGACAGAAAATAGAATTATAAACAGTAGGAATAAAAGCCATCTCTATAGGTTGCTATGAATCAAATAGACTCTTTAATAAATTAAAATTAGAGAAATACAAGATACATTTTATAAGTTAGCTTGATTATGTCTTTCACTTAATCAGTGAGAATCACACTGAATTCTCACCATTTAAATAAAAGGTTATAGGTTAATTATTAGTTGTTTAGAAAATTGTTAATTGCTAAGGTTATGGATCTAATTGTATGGAACAATTATCTTTGCATAAAAAATAAACATCAACAACAACAAAGCTGTTCTACCAACACAAATTGCACCATTATGTGTGGTCAGCCATTCCAGTAAAAGAAAGCCAATGGTCCCAATGGGCTGGGTGCAACATATTTTCTCTCCTGGAAGAACGATTAAATACACATTTCCAGCTGTTGGCAGTTCAGCAGTGGCATCTTAATTTAGGGAGACATCTTTGAAATAGAGGTTGCTAAGAGGGGATAATCTGTGATGAAATAGCAGGCACAGAAACCAAATTGAACATAAAAGGTACAGATCCATAACTGCCCACTACTTATAGACCTCAAGCCATGTGAAAGGTTTAGATTTCTAGTCAATCCCAAAGCTTTGTTGACTCTCAGTAGCCTTTGAGACTTCAGAAAGCACTGGATAAGTTCAATTCTGCTGTTTACAGCAAGCAAACTAAGCAAGCTTATCAAGAATGTCTGTGTATTTATTTGTATAATAGACGCACCAAGAACCTTAGCAACAGGACATTTCACTGCTTGTCGAATGCCTCTCCACAGTTTTTTATTTGTCCATAAACATCTATTGTCTACCTTTGCTTTACACCTGAGTGATTGCATCACTCAAGCTTCCTTTCCCACTAGCTTCCTATTGTATATGGCAAATGGATGACCCTGACCTCAGAGGGCAGAAAGCAAGCCAGGTTTTATCAATAGCATTTCTGCACCTCACTCTGAGCTCTGAGTCACAAAATTCATGTGTGAATAGCAAGCAAAGTTGCCACACTCTGTAGATACTGCCTTGACGGTCCAGGTGGATCTCAGAGATCAGACCCAGGAGGTTAGTAAATGTCCTCAATTTCCATTCTTCCTTAATGCATTGATCTAATACCAAGTTCATCCTCCTTCTGCTATCCCCTCCAAATTTCAACATATGTCGATTCATGTCCTTTTTCCTCTGCTACATTTGAATAATAACGATTTTTAGAAATTATTTCAGTAAGCTTTACATTGAAGAATAACTCTCATATGGAAAATTGCATAAATCATAAGTATTCAACTAGGTAAATGTTCACGAAGCGAGCATCCATGTAGCAGTACCAAGAACAGGAAATAGAACATCTTCCAGCATCACAGAAGACTCTACAATGTGCCTTCATCATGTCAATTCCCCCAAGGGTGAAGATTTTCTAGCTTCTAACACCGGAGATTGATTTTGTTGGCTTTGAATTTGTACAAAGGGTATTATGTAGCATTTATTCTATTCAAGATGGCTATTGCACTCACTCTTTTATCGCTAAGATTCATCCCTTCCTTTTATCCTATTGTATTGTCTTCTTTCCACCTATAAAAAGAAAAAAACAAATCATTAAAAACCTAGCACTTTTTGCTCTCATCACTATATATTCACAAGCTTAGAATATTCTTACTTATTAGATTTTACTAGCATTTTTACAAAAATTTCTCAGTCATTGCATACACAGATACCAATTAATCCTTTAAACATTAATTAAAAACTGCTTCCTTTCACTTTTGAATCTCATCTGAAGCACTGCATCATTATAGCTTTCCCATAGTGTGTCCAAACCAAAGTTCAGAAATTTCCTCTGTGGCAAAAGTTTCTCATTTCTCCTTCACTCAACAACACTCAAAATATGGCAATGTTTGAATATCTTTTTGTATCCAGCAGAAATTGTTCTACCTTTTCTATTTCCTGCCACAGTCTTTTAATCCAGTCTCAATGTGGTAGTCTTCCCGGGTACTGATGATCATCCTTGTCATACTATACATCTTTATTCTTTTGTAAGAAATATTATGACTTTCTATAAAAATCTGGTATCCTCAGTAAATAAATTACTCTCCATTGGTCCATTTCTGACTAATTACCACCATAAGTTTACTGTGGTGCTCAACATAAAAAAAGCTAACATAGAGTGTAACTCTGGTTTCTTGTTCAATTGTCCATGCTTGGACTTTAATACTACGCAGAGATTCTGATACTGTTACAGTGTTCATCATCATTTCATCTCTTCACCATTGCTGTTTATATGACGTTCTGGTCATTTCTCTCCAGTAGTATGAATACCCACATTGGCAATTTCCTAGGTAAAACCAGTGATTGATACTGATATAGGACGTTATAGGACTACAGTTAAAAAGTCCACACTGAAATCTCCACTCTAATCTTCCTTAGATTTTGCTTTCAAATTTGAGGAAGCATTAGAATGCATTTCCTTATAAGAAAACAAGATTTGCCATTATCAGATCAGAATTACCTATGGAGTATTAAGTTGATCCAAAATGTTAATCATAAAGTTTGTTATGTAATTCAATGTCTACCTCATTCAAGTATATAGATCCTTATTTTTCCAGACTCCCATTTTCCCACACCCCCCACTATAATCCTTGTGTCTACTCTTACCCTCAGTGTTCTACTCATAGTCCTAGATCAAACTTACCACTACAATCACTTCCTTCAGGTTATAATTTCTTTGTGAGATCCTTCAACAGAAAGAATTCTCAATATTCTAATTTGAATTCTTAATTAACCCCCTAAAATTTTCAGAGTAAGATATTTTAAAACATCTGCTTTGCTAATTTCAGCTGTTTCATAATACTTGATTTATTATACTAACAAAGAATGTTTCCTTATCAATTTAAATAAAATAGCACAAGAAAAAAGTGAAGGAGACAGAAAGTGTCATCTTACCATATACATACACATGAAGTCAGATGAAATGCTTAAGTGTAACATTTAATAATTGCAATGCTTTGTAAACCATATTTTCAAAATGGATATTTTAGGATCACTTTTCCTAATGATTTTTTCTGTTCATTTTAGAAGGTTAGTTATAAAATAACAGAAGGTTAAATTAGATGAGTCCCTTAAGAGTTGATATGAGCAAGATAGGTATACTCGGATGAACTATCATAAGTCTTCAACAATGAAAAGAAATTACAAACAATATATTCTTATTCAGTAGTATTGTTAATCACTTATTTGCTATTATCTGTTCAGATAAAGTACGTAGCAGAATTAAAAATAGCACCATACAGGATATATAAAAATGTGATAAATATGGTTATATAATGTGTGTATTATGTAATTCATGAAGGAATTGTGGTCAAATCACGAGGCATCATGAGGAGCAGTTTATAGTCAAGTAGTAGGAGGCATAAGAAGGACTAGTGTTCAAAGTAAATGGAAAGGTGTAGAGACAGTGGAATATAAATAACAGTGAAGTGTATAGTTGTATTTGAAAGATGTCTGTGCTTATTTCAATGTTTCATCCCTAAATATATGCCAAGTTATAGGAATATTAATTTCCTAATAGCAACATGAAAAGAGATGATTAAATTTTATAAGACCTTTACTCAAACAAACACATTTAATATGAAATGTTTAAAATAATCCTGTGTCTCTTGAACATACTATTATGTGATTTGAAAAGCCGCTTAGTAAATGCTAGACAATACTTGGATGTATTCAGTTCTCTAACAAGGAGTATTCTTTTGTTCTTTTAAAATCTGTTTTCCAAAATATATATTTTAGAACTTCAAAAGGTTATGCAAATACAGTTTGAAAATTGCTCGTGAAAACTCAAGGAGAAACTCATGGCTTTCTATTTGAATTTAAGATTTCTAAAAGAAAAGTGGCAAAGTAAATTCCAAGAACATTTTTTTTTCCTACTTCAATAAGGTAGTTGGAAGAAATTCAGGCAGCCTGACAAAGGAGCATACACAGTATAGTTTTCCTGTTCACATGAAAAAAAAAAAATAGCTGTGACAACAGAGAATATATAGAATTACAAATTGCATTTAATTTTGGAAACCAATATATTTAGGCCAGAAACTTTCATTTGTATCCCATACACTTCAAGTGTATGTTCATATGAACAGTGATCTAAACATGCACATTTTTCAAAATAGTATTAAGGAAAAAAATTACTTTTAAGATAAAAGACACTAAACACTGGTAGAATTTTTTACTTTTCAAAATCCAATAAAACAGATAAAAATCAAGACAAGTTAGGACAATGAGAAGACCACTAAGAGGCGTCATCTTAGGCAGCAGGTGGGTCAGCTGTATTAACGCCGCTTTACAAGTGAGAGCAAGACAAGACACCAAAAATCGAACTTCTAAGACTGTGACCAAAACAAAATGTATATTCTATATCAGAGACAAGTTTTGCTACAAACTGATAACTGAGGAGATTCAGTGTTTATTTGTCACTGACCTTACCTGGAGGCATCTTAAGGCATTACTTGGATTCTGCTGGTGATCAACACAGGTAGTGAACACAGGTACAACTCAGTTTTCATGCCAGTACTTATAATCTCTTTCAAGTACAAGGAGGAAAATAACCAACTCTTCAAAAATTTAAATTTGTATCATAGCCAGATAATACTGGTACTTTTAAATCTTTTATTCTCATAATTCAGATCAGTTTTCTTCATTTCCTTTTCATATACTTTTTCTCTATGACTATTAAGGTTTTTAACTTCTACTGTTAAATATTTATATTTATTTATGCATACAAGAATTGGGGTGTAGGTCAGAGGTACGGGGGAGGAAGGGTGAAAGGATTCACCAGAGGATTCACCAGAGACAGAGTGGGGAGCAGAAAAGGCAGGTCCACTGAAGTACACTGCTGAGGGGAGCAGTGGGCAGGCAGCACAGGAGAGGTCTGCTATGCCATGTGGATTAGTTTCATGGTCAGGGATTGAACTCAAGCTACAGTGGCTGGCAATAGCTTGACACCACTGAGACTTTAACCCCTACACCTCCGGGGAGGCCCAACTTCTACAGTCTTGCAATTCTTTGTCATTAAAAAAAAAAATGGTGCCTTCAATGTATGCATTACTGCAAATGGCAAGATTTCATTCTTTTTTCTGAGTGAAGCTATCTAATCAGTGGTCTTTTGTTTGCTGGGAGTTCTCTCACTATTGATTTAGTTTCCTTTCTAGTAATCAGAGTTCATGCATCAAATTTGTTTCAGTTGGGCTACTAGAATAAGTAAGTAGGCAGAAGAGGCTATAAAATGTTTACATTTAGATTTAAAGTCACTACACTTTCTGATGTTAGAGCAAAAGCCCGAGAGGAAAAGAAAAAGTAAATAGATTAAACTTCATCAAAACTTAAGTATCCTTTAATTTGAAGGGAATTTTTAAGATAATTTCAAGAGTAAAGACAAAATATATAAAGCATATAATCTCAAAAAATATATATTTGATAAGCAATTAGTATCTAAAGAACTCATAACACAGTAATTAAAATAAATCCAGATTTGTTTCATTATGGTTATTATGAGTGAGAAATCAGAGGGGGGTAAAATGTTAAACTCAGAGATTAAAGTAATTACAGTTACTGGTGATGTATAGGATGGTATAGGATGTAGCTATGTAATGAGGTAGTGAGAAAGATAGGATGAAGGAAAAGGTTAACACACAGAAGAAAGTCATCGAGTCATCAATTTAGATGATAAAGGTACATATATATGGATGAAAGGAATGTAGAGAACTGGAAACCAAATTGTTTCATGAATGAGGGGAAATGACTAGGCGGTCACTTGTTGGAGGAAACAAGAATTTTAAGAGTATTCAGGAAAAGATGAGGTAGTAGTGATAGTTAGCTATATTATATCAATTTAAGCATTTGTATGTAAATCACTGCTTTGTCATTATTTGTCTAGTGTATCAGGAATTTCTTAATGTAACTAATCATTCCTCCATTTCCTCATCTGTAGAAATCCCATCTTCAACTGTGAAGAATAAAATATATTTCATAAATGTAATGTGAGAATTAAATAATGAATGTAATATACCTGGCATATACTATGTTCTTCAGTTATGTTAGCTACTTGTTGATTAATATGTGACTAATGCATTGGTCTTGATCATTTTGCAATAGAAATTCATGAAACTAGCCTAAACAGAAAGGAATATTAATTGAATGACTAAGTATTAAACATTTATTTTATCTGACTTGCCTATGAACTAAATTTTTATATTTGGGACACTGCCATTGTTTGACTCATCATGAGAGGAGAGATTCACCTCAGACACCAGAAATTTGTTCTTTTCAAATCTTGATAACTAGTACTCATATATATCCCCTAGGTTGGCAATCAGACACTTTTACATGGACTTTAGTTTGCATAAGTAAGGCAAAGGAATAGATAGTTGAGAGTCATGCTAGTGGGAAGAGCAGCAGTATCAGGCTATAGAGATGTTAGCAATGACATGCAATGCCTTAATGATCTTTCTCAGACTCATTCTGTGGTAAAGCTGCTTTTGATATTTTCCCACTTGGATGCCTGGTTTCGAGAACAAGGAATGTGACTGCAGCCAAGTCTCTCCCTTTCCAGTATTTGCTTTATTCTGTTGGTTTCATTCTCTCACACTGTCTTTAAAGAATAGGAAATATAACTAGCATCAACCATTGCTTTTTTATTTCCAAATTTGTGCCCAAAAAAGGTTTAAGGTTTTCTTTCTTTCATTATAAGTACAAGTACTAGTTATACTAGTTTGTGGCGATAACTGTTATTTGGGCAATTATTTGGGACTGTAGTGATAAAAAATTACTATTGACACATATCATGTTAAATCCTGAACTACAGACCAGTCAACACAAAGCCAAAGATGTTAAATATCTCTAAAAAAAACAAAGTCATATTAGAATAAACATTGTTAAATGTAGGGAAGGGTATTTCCCAGAAAACAGGGAAGGAATAGGAGAATGAGATAGGCACGTTAGAAACACCCATTACAGTTTATGCAGGCATACAGGAGCGAGACCAAAACATATCGGATAATTACTTTGTAAATAGAGGGAAATCAATAAATAATTTTTAGCAGAAATTTATACATTCACGACAATGTTTAAGAATAGAATGACAGAATGACAGGATATCAAATAAATGATAGAAAAGCATAGAGTGGGAAAATAATATTACAAGGGAAGATATTTTAGTGATTCATATATAAGGACCTCAATGAAGGTATATAGTAAATAAGAATCTTTAAAGGGTTAAGTTAAATACTTATTTTGAAAGGTGAATCAAAAAAACTTCATTGATGACTGACTCAAGGTGGTGGAAGTAGTTTTAAAAGTGATGTCAATATATTTGCATTATTTACCAAAAAAAATAATAGAAATATTTGCATTATTAACCAAAAACCTTTAATAGAAATAGGATATTTATTTGTGTATATATGTGTTTGGCAGTTAAAGCTGATGAGAGTGGGGGAAACAGATGGAAAATAATTTTAATAGATTGCTTAAGAATTTCTATTATATTAATACAAAGATGTTCCTGCATTTTCTTTGGTATTCCTTTATACTTCTAAAAAATATATACTTGGAAATATCACTAAGTGGATGTATAAATATATGGCAACATTTCTATTTAACTGAGAGGCTTTCCTCTGTTACATCAAATGAATGTAACCCATAATTTTGGAAATGCTGGCCTAATGCAACAAAAATATATTTAAAATAGAATTCGCTCATTCTTCCAGTGAGCAAAATGCTACCTGAAAGTAAATTAGACACTTTTTGACATCACATCAAACAATAATTTAAGGCCATGAGAGTAAAGTAATGCTTCTGAAGTAAATGTATTCTGGCACTCTATGTGAATTGATTCGGTGTTCAACAGCAGCTGACACTTTGAAAATGGCTTATTTTTCTAAAAATCAAATTTGGGATATGTCTCCATGTTTTTGACCATCTATTTAAGATTCCTAACTTCTTGATATTCTTATTAGTGCTATTTAGAAATCAGATTTGAGGAGAAAACTACCTTTTCCTACTTAAAAGCAGAAACTACTTAATTTAATGATCCTTTTTAAGGAAATACACATAAGAGGATTGCTTAGAAGGGTTCACGTGGAAGGTTTTGGCTTAACATTTAATGTCGTTTTTTTTTTAAATATATATTTTTATTGTTATTTATGTCTTTTACATTTTATATTCCCCTTGGGTAGCCCACCACCAATTCACCCGTGATGCATATCCATGGTCTCTTGTGTTCTTTTCTATTCCATTTTGTGCCCTTTTCCTTCCCTCCCTCCACCTCCCCCCACCCCCCACCCCACTGATTGTCTCTCTCCTATTTGGTTTCCTTATAGTCCTGTTATAAGTGAAACCATTCGATATTTTTCTCTTTCTTCCTGGCTTATTTCACTGAGTATGATCCCCTCTAATTCCATCCATGTTGCTGCAAATTGCATGTGTTTATCTTCTTTCCATGCTGAATAGTATTCCATTGTGTATATGTACCACATCTTCTGGATCCAATCATCTATTTTTGGACATCTTTGTTGCTTCCATACCTTTGCTATTGTGAACAGTGCCGCAATGAACATAAGGGTACATGTATTCTTTCGGATTAGTGTTTTTGTATCCTTTGGGTAAATTCCCAAAAGTGGGATTGCTGGGTCATATGGAAGCTCCATGTTTAGCAGTTTGAGGAATCGCCATACAGCTTTCCATAGTGGTTGGACCAGTTCACATTCCCACCAGCAGTGTAGAAGAGTTCCTTTTTCTCCACATCCTTTCCAGCATTTGTTGTTGCCTGTA